>JBBPLP010000922.1:0-11063 GCA_038089875.1 Fistulinella prunicolor
ACATTGGCGAGCCTGTCCGACCGGTCCCCTCGCACATGCAGCCATATCCCCTTGCGATGACGCGGTTGAGATTCATTGATGGCCTGCACATGTGGTAAATGAAAATGGCCAGTGGCCCAGCGACACCAGTCTGTAAATTTTTACAGACACGTGATGGTTATCAGATTTACAGAAAATAATCTCTAAATTATCCGGTGTCGTCTGGGATTGAATTTACAGCGGTCTGTATTTCTCTAAATCCTGACGGGAAGTCACCCAATAAGTCCTTTGACGTTTTCATCCACTTTGCATGTATGGTTTGGTGAGGTACGTTGCCTCTCTCCAATAGATTCATCCCCTTCCGTTCGACAACGAGACATACTACGTTAAATTTGCAACCGCTAAGCCAGCTCGGGAAGTTGTTCATATTCGGGATGCTGTCACAACCACAAATTCACAGTGGAGCTGTCAATGATTATGAATGAATCAACAATTCTCAATTCAAATGTCAGACTTTCAGGGAGTCTTGACAGCTCCCATCCTACTAAACTATATGCGACCTGTTTTCGGCGGTCACGCGATCACCCAAGTAACGCGAGCGCTCGTCGATGCTGCCGTGTTCAACCTCCGCTCTGCCGACTAAGAAATCTAGCAAGGACCACTTGAAACTCAGCTGCGCCACCATTTTGGCGCGTGACGATGGAGCGTAACAACAAGCTTTTTCACTCCTTGTTCGTTTGATTGAGTTTGTTGTTTAGCCTCAAAGACGTGGCTTGAGGTGTAGGAAAGTCGTGGGGAGACGAACACTTTAACCGGACGGGAAGGCATGCGATTGCAAATGTGCCGAGTCTTGGCATATTCGAAGGACCGCTCACCAAAGTTCTACTAGTACAACACAATACTGTATGTTTTGGTTTAGACTTGAACTCGATGCTGTGATGCTAGTAACCTTTCGACAGCCGATTTCTTCCGGTCAGCGGAACCGACCAACGGTTCTTGGCCCGGGATACCTCATTCAACCCGTATCCATACGAACCCCTGATACGGTGGTCTCAATGAAACACAGGATAACCCCATCGGCAACCCAACAATTCTTTTCGGGAGACGCCCCGCTTCTTTGTTGTCGCGAGTGCCTGGGGCGCCCAGTGGAGGCTGTTAATAAATTCACATCCTAGAGGTTCTGTTCAGAAATTCCGTATCATCACTACAGGCGGGGACGTACATCTCTAACTTTATTTAGTGCCTTGCTCCGGCAAAATGACAACGGGGCGACTGATCGAGCATATGGTGAGTGGAATCCTTTCTTGGTTATCATCTTTGTACAAACAGTAGTCAGGGGAGGGTGCCACTCCGCTGTTGACGTGCTGTTGAACACGTGCGCTTTCTTGGTCACCTATGTTTCGCAGGTCTATGTGAGTTTTGACCACTTCCGTTCATGCATCTCAGATCCGACACGGAGCTGAGATGCTGAGCGCTACGAGGATTAAATTAAGTTCCAGGTTAAGGGCCGCACCCGCTGGAGTGGTGTTGTGAAAATTTCTGGTGATATTGCAGTTGACGGTCGACGGCTAGGTCAAACCAATACTTGGGGACTGCGCGGTGGTTGTGCGTTTCGAAATGGCGTTTACATACGTAATGCTTACTGTATGGTTTGTGTTGCTTTTTTTCCCGTCCCCCCTGAGTCCCTCAGTTCATCATCGAGCAGCTAGAGAACAAAAGGAAGGTGATTATACCTTCTGCAGGAAGTTCCATATGACGGCGATTAATCTATCCGTGTTTAGATTGGTTCTTTCAAGAGGAAATTCAGCTTAGGGTGATGAGCGCTTTGACCGGTTGTCTCGCGTTGCGATACTTGGCACGTTGACAACACGCGGACAACTCCACTGCAACCCTCTAGGTGACATGTGAATTTCTGGGCCCAAAGGGCCAGCGCCACGAACAATGGGAGGGCACGGGCCCCGCAGCACAATGCGCGCAATTTCAGTCGTGATTGCACATTGTCGCATCCTGTGGACCCCCACAGTGACTTGAGGAAGAAGTCGCCTTCGTGATCAGCACTAGCTCACGCGTGGTTCGTAGGTCACCATGGGTCGAGACTGCATGGTAACCGTCTTGAATGGCAGGTGAATTGATTCCTGGATTTTGCGCAGGACTAAATCGTTGTGACGTACTTGTGGTACCCGAGTGACGCCAGATGGCCCACCAAGGCCCTCGCAAATCGCAACAATGAACTTGCGTGCGGTCGTTACGAAGCAATTGCGTTGTTTCACTCACCCAGGTAGGTATCTATGATTTTGAGAGATTTAGATGCTGAAGAAAGTTCGAATATAGATTTCATACGGCAGGTCTGAAGCAAGTGTGCCCCAATCTCGCTTCAGCCTGGCGTGCCCATGTATAGGGAAATCTGGTTTCGAGGCTTGGTCGTGGTTGGACCTTTATCGTCTCTGAAGCGGTCCAACCCACCATACGGGGTAGCGCACGGTCCTCCACAATCCACAGTAAGCGCATTTGCTTTGACAGTCTATGAATTCCCTCTCAGTCATATAAACGACGCACACATCCGCTTCCCCATCCACCCGATTACAGTCATCTCTCGCCCACTTTCCTCCTCTTGTCCCCATCCTCCATGGCTCCTGTTCAGTTGCGTCGTGGTCCTTCCAAATCTCGTCGACGTCGGAAATCTCGCCCTCTCTCCAAGCCTCGCCCTCTTCCTAAACCTCGTCGACCGCTCCGTGAGCGTTGCCAAACCGGCCTCGAGATCATACCAATCTCCTATCGGGAATGGAACAAGGTGTATGATTGTAGCCACGACATGGTCCTCGTCTTCGAACAGGAAGAAGAACGGAAAGGCACCCCAGCAGGCTATTTCCCTCCCCCCTCGCCGAACCTCTCGCTGATCTACGAGTCCCACCTCGTGGAGATCGTGGACGGGCTCTGCATAGCCCTCATGGACAACGGGAACGACATCCGCCGGCTACGTAACTTTGGCAACAAGCCGTTCACACACGTCGTGCAGCTTGATTATATGATGCCGATCACCTGCAAGAACGGTCGGAAGAAGTCCTTTTTCGTGCCTAGTCCCAAGATACAGGAGGCGCCCCGAAGCGCGCCGGTGCAACACCTGAAGTTGAACTGTTTCGCGAATTCTCGTTGGATGTGTCCAGAGCGAACGGCTGTAGGCCCCAAGGAGCTACGTGCGGCGCGTGATTTCCTCACGCTGGCGCTACCAACTAGGAGAAAAGAGTGGCTGCCCGAAGAGTTGCGCAAGGATGGATGGAACGAACAAGAGGAGCATGCCCACGACTCTCTTATTTGTGATAATGAGAACGATGACCCGGACGCTCAAATGGTCACCCTCGCGTTCGACTACGGGCTAGACGCCCTACTCAACGAGCCAAGCTCAAGTAACCCCGTCGAGTCGGACGAAAAGGTGAACGTACTCATCGTGGGACCTGCCTACCGGGCGGTCGACGTTCTCTCCGTCCTCTTTTGTTATCTCGCGTTTGTGGAGGGCGTCCCGGTCCGGGAGCTAGCCAATACGGAGTATTTCGACGACGTCTGGGAGAGCGTCGTGCTGGCCCCGGGGTGCATGAAGTACGTGGAGAGGATTGCGAGGCGTGGGTAGGGGGAAGGGTAGATTAAAAATAAGTGTATCATGCTATCACCTTGTTCATTTTGTTCTCAGCTGCATTTGTATTCCTACGAACAACACAATTTTCTACGTTTTAAATCTTTATCTTTTCTTTTGTGCGTCTCAGCGGTGTGACTGATAAAGCTAGAGAACAAGGCCCGTGACAAGGGAACCACGGATTGGGTATGACGATCGGGATAAAGGCAGCCTGAACACATCTTTCACATTTGGCTCCGGGACTGCGAGACGGAGAATGACAAAAGTCACATGAGACACTTGTCACGGCGCTGGGCTCTTCGATAGGTCTCAAACTTGAACAATGCATACTCAATCCAGAGTCTGCGAATTACGTGGGGACGGAGACGCTCGGTCTACACGTTCCGACTTCCGATAGTCTTGCTCGATAACGCGTCGAGCCGTCGTGGCACGTGGTCAACACACAGACCACGAAGCTCTGATCGATGGTGCGAAATTACTGACAGGTGTTCTCGACTATCGGACAAATATCAATGTCTCAGCGCGAATTCACATCGGCGGACGACAAATATAGACATCATCATCTCAAATGCCTCGAGATGATGATCTCTAATTTTGTTTCGACGGCTTTCAAGTATGCCGGGTTTGCACCAGACTCAGAGGACCATATTGTGCAATGGCAATAGAACGGCAATCTATATTGGTCTGCCATCTTTCAAGCGTGCGTGTCCTTCCACATGCAGGTGACCTCGTTTCTCCTACGTTCGATAAGAATATCAAACGGGGTCGCTGGATCAGATCAGTAAACGGAAATGTTCGAGAGCTTCGCTACAGCTGAGAGTCTATCGCAGTGTCACCCAAACCCTCGGGTTCATCGTAGAAAACATGGAATGCTTCAAATAAATCATTGGACATAAAGCGGACGCATACCAAGGTTTCTCATCTTTCCATGCTCGTATCCGTTCCAAATTTGCTCTTCATATATTACAAGCCTCGATGGCCTCTGAACCTCCACCAATTCTTCCGAGAATCCCGCAGGTCATCTAAAGGACAATTGAAGGAAGCTAGAACCGAACCAGGGTGGATTCAAACGCAAATGCCGAAGACGGGGCAAAACGTACCTCGGAGGCAGCTATGAATGCTCCGTCCCATACCAACATATCCACTTGCTCAGACGTATACACATCGATAGTTTCAGAGATAACGAGCTGAGCTACGTCCCAGTTGCTTCCGGGCCTTGTCGGCGCGCTATACTGCGTTGCCTATTTTTCAGATGCGATCGTGGGATCTAATAATAAAGTTTGAGCTCATTAAATGCGCTCCGCTGGCTGGAACACACTGCCGATGGCCGATTCTCCAATGTTTCTCGCCGAGGGTGTTGAAGCATAGCATGCGAAGGGTGGTTCCAGATTACTGGCCTTTGTATCCTCGGACTCTGACTGTATCGGGGTGTGCAGAGCGTCTGCGAGCCCGGAACGGAGTTCAGTTTCGCTTAGATCGGTCATTACACGCCTGATTGACGTGAACATCACCATGATGCAGGCCAAGCCTCCAGTAGGGACGCAATTGAGCTCTCATCTCATGTGAGACCGGGCTTCGGCGAACTTCTCGCTGGCTATCTTTCTTTTCTTCGCGGGCTGCTCGCGCCAACGCATCTAGGAGCTTTCGAGAGTGTCAGTATAGAGGTCTTCCTGCTGACAAAAATTCATGCAAGGAGACACACCAGATAAGTCTTGGGATGAATTTTTCTGAGGTCTGAAGGGTAATTAAGCCCGTGGTGGGGGGCGTAGAGGCGATGAACGAGACCCTTGTGTGATAGGGCGTAGAGCTGCCATCCATGAGTCGACCAAGCGAGCAGTTGGTTGATCAGTACGAAATGACTCTGATCTGGTTCATGTGAGTGAGAATGGACTGCCATATCAGAACCACGATAGTCGGTTGAAAAATACTACCTGCGGTAAATAGTTTATGCCAACACAGTTTTTGAGCGATGCTGAGAAGATGATGATGTGAAGGTCTGAGGGTGGAAAGCTGCCACCTTTTGGCAGTATCATTTACCGAGGCCGCCACAAATAACTGCCCAGTATGTGATTTTCTCCGTCAACGACTTGCCAGCTGGAAACATCGAAGTGAGGGCTCAAGGCAATGAGATGAGGTAGTGAAGTGAGTGTAGGAACTTTATGTGAGGGACTCGAAGCAGTCGTCGACCGTCCGAATGGCTCTTCGCACGCCAGAGTCCTTTTCGCCCTCCTGCTCCTGCCTAGATTCCTGTATTCTCGAGAACTTCTTTCGGACGATTAGATTCCGTCCACTACACAGATCGCAACGACCGGTAAACGCGTGCCACTGGCATCACTCAAGTATTCACATTTGTTGCCGCCTCGCCTTCAACTTACATCGTCACCTTTCTCCTGACTGAGTCTCCGAAGAACGACACGCAAAAACCTCCTTCTCGACCACGACTCCCCATGAACTTTCGGAACCACACGCTAGGAAATCTGCAGATAATATTCTCTGCGATATCGTGCGAGCTATTCAGGACTTCCAAGATGCTATGATTCGGTATTCCACCACCAAAGGCAGGCGAGCCCGGGAACATTCTCTGGTTCTCCAACTCGCGGTCCGAGCAACATGATGTCCAAGTATCCTATAGGCTTATTCCAACGAGATCTGGATGTAAAGAAGATGACATGAATGGGGGCATCGCGCTTTTTCTTACTCACGCTGGATATCTGGTGAGTATGGAACGTTGGGAGCAGTTCGTTAATGACAGCATTGGATAGGAATTACGAAAATTAATTGCGTCAACAAACGGTACCTTTTAATACCGAGTAGGTTTTTCACTTCGTGGTGGAATTGTGCTCACCTGGTCTCTAGTTGTACCAGAGACGTTCCCGTGCGCGATCATGAGAAAATTCAAACCAGATCAACGAATGATATCACGATGGAATATCAGAGGAAGGAGATCGTTTGTATGTCTAAATTGCCATGCTCAGCACAAACCATTCGTTGACGATATCATACATCAAGTCCAGAAACTGAAAAAAATTGTTGGAAGAGCTTGACCCAGTGAATTACTCCGAGAAGCTTCGAAAGATACGTCAATCCGGCACATACACGCGGCTACCTACTACAGATGCGTATAAGTCATGGAAGGAGGAAAAGGTGCATCATTCCCGTTAATGATGAGAAGGTTTGTTACTGACACCAACTCGCAGCTGGCGCCGGAAAATCTGTTTTAGCGTGTGTTCAGGTTGTCTGTGACTGGGGCTAAGTTGCTAACGATGCGAGTAGCTCCTCCGTCATCGATCACCTTCACAATACGAGAAAGAAAGGAGAAATCTTCGACTATTTCTATTGCGATTTCCTGTCGGGATGATCTACGAGCGCCATAGAAGTGATGTGATCTCTTCTTGCCGATTTGACCGAACATCTCTGTGACGTCATGGCAGATCCAGAAGAATTGCTGGGTGAGTTACCCAAGTATTGTGGATCCCTTCCACAACGTCAGAGGACTGTCACATTATCCGTCCAAAGTGGCAGGATTGTGTCGTTGTCGACGCACTTGATGAATGCAAGGACGTGGAGAACCTTCCTAACGGTTTGATCATGAGTAGTGAGGCACGGATATTTGTGACAAGTTGGCCGCTGCAGAACATCATCAAGAGACTTCCTCATTTTTCATGCATATAGCTAAATAAAATGGCCAATGAATAGTCGGCTGATATCCTACTATATGTCAGGAAGGAGCTTAACTCGTCCCATTCGAGAACAGAAGGCTGGAAGAAGAGGAGATACAGTCTACATTATGTGCAAAGGCGGACGGGATGTAAGAGGCAATGATCCACATACTCAGTGTTTAGACTGACAGTTTCGTGTTCAAGGTTTCGTTGGGTCCAGTGTCAGTTCGACATGATAGACAAGTGTACATCCGAATCGGAAATTCGAAGGGTGCTTGAGAGCCTCCCAGAGGGATTGGAGGAGACTTACAGACGGATTTTTATTACGGTCGACAAGCGATGGGTGCGTTGTAAACTGGCGTGGCTTGTGAGCGCCCTACAACCGATGCGGCTGCGCGAACTTTTGGAAGGTCTTACGATCGATTCTCAACAGCGAGCACTAGACCCTGGGTTCCTCCTAGTAGAGGGTGTCGATTTCTTGGAAGCTAGCAGAAGCCTTGTGATTCATGATCAAGAGAACGATATCGTCACGCTCTCTCATATGAGTGTCAAGGTGAGCCCGTAAAGAGGACGAATGTTTCTCCCTTGCAGATACTTATCAACATTGTGTAGGAGTACCTTGTTGGGGGATTCGTTGAGGAGAAATACCATCGTCCTGGAAGATGCACATGAACGGTCAGCGAGGCTTCGCATGGCCTATATTGCCTTTTGCCTGAACCAGATAAAGGAATATAGAGATGAATTGTCTGGCCTGACGCGGGAAACAGATCTCGAGATTTCCACGTCCAATTTTTCTCTGCTGATTCTCAACTACGTGCTCGAGTATGGTTTTCGTCTTCTTGCTCGTCTTGGTTTTGGAAACGCGGGAATATGGAGACTCTCCAAGGAGAGATTTGTCGGTTCACTCTGGAGTGGGACCGAATGTGCAAATTTGTTCCATCGATTCGGTCTGTTATTCCGTGGACAAGTTCGGAACACGATTTCACGATGTATACCATCATTGTCTTTGCATCCGACGCTCTTTCTGACACTTTCCTTGATCGTTCGTCCACCCTCACACTAAGAGAAGGAATTAACTCACTTGTACCGTATATGCCGCGCATTTCGGCTAGGCAGAACATACTACTAGGGCTCTGATCTTGCGAGGTGCTAATGTGAACGACCGGTATTCAGTTGTTGATAAGCCAGCTGTGGATGAAGATATACATATGGACGGATCAGATACATAGATTTGACTGGGATTTCGAACTTCGATTACGGATTTCTCTGACGAGTTCCAATACAACTTTCTATGAAGCATTGGCATGCTGAAATGCTCGATCTATTGTTGGAAAAAGAAAGCACTATCGTAGATGTGTTGCTGACCCGCGTGCTCGAGCCTTACTGTTGTGGCCGAAAGATCATTCGCCGAGATTCGGAGTAGGTATTACGACTGCCCTTGCGGCTAATGGAAATACGCCATTCCACGTAGCTACGAGGTTTCCTGACGAGAGCCAGTGCCTCGCATCACAAAATTGCTTGTCGAGGCTAGCTGCAACTTTGTGAATATAACACAGACGACATACCACCGGTCCAGGTGACTGTGAAACAAGGATTCTCTACCGTGGTGAAATATGTCAGGCCCTTTCACTGGAAGTAACTCTTCCAGCCAGGATCTTATTTGCAGCCACCATTGTGAAAAGAGTCGAGATGATCCGATTGCTTAGTATTAGCAAAGGTGCGAACCTTCACCTCAATTCTAACTTGGATGGAAACGGTTTGGTGCATGTCACGATGCAATTATTCGATCGATCCGTTTGCCTGGAAATTTCAGAGATACAAGTTGTTGTGGGGTCGAATTCAATGAAAAACGTGAGGAATTACCAATGATCGAATTTCCGGACTCGGAGGACTTGCCCGGCCAACGGCTCTGCGACGCATCTCGGCTGTACCCGACGATGTCCGAAGTGGGTGACGAATTAAAGATCGACCACTACCAGCTGCCACAATATCCGACGTTCTAGAACAGAGTCTGAGAGGCTCTAAGCTTAACTTGCTCTTTGTCGTCGCAACTACGCACGGACCTCACCTTTGACGGCCACTGCCACCGAGCAAAGAATACTATCTGGTCCTGAGGAGGTATGTCCATGATTCACAAAACTGGCTAACTGGATCGATCAAGTAACCAAGTATCTGAACAGACGTTTTGATCCATCTCGTTCACCCTGCTCTATTTGCAATATCTTATCCTGACACCCAAATCACCCTCTACCAGAGTAACCTGGCCAATTTGTTATCCGAACGTGCTACTCGACTCTACAAGCGGTTCAGCCAAAGAAGAGCGCTGGATGACCTCGAGGAGGCACTTGCACTCACACGCAGCGCGTTAGAACTTCGCCCTCCCGGGCATCCCGATCGAGCCTTTTCATTGGGCTGCATCGCAGCTTACCTCTCTACCCGTTTCAACCACCTCGGAATGCTGTCTGACCTCGACGAGGCACTCGCTCATGGACGTAGTGCCTTGGAACTTTTACCACCCGGGCATCCAGATCGAGCCGTTTCACTGGGCAATATTGCGATCTACCTCTTTACCCGTTTCAACCAGTTTGGGACACTGTCAGACCTTGAAGAGGCCCTTGCCCTCGAACGCAGCGCGTTGGAACTTCGCTCGCAGGGCCATCCGCATCGGGCCGTTTCACTGAGCAACATAGCATCTTACCTCTATACCCGTTTCAATCAGCTCGGGGCTCTGTCGGATCTCGAGGAAGCACTTTCCCTTGGACGCAGTTCATTGGAACTTCGCCCGCCCGGGCATCCCGATCGAGCCACTACATTGAGCAATGTTGCCACTTACCATTATACGTATTTCAACCAGCTCGGATCACTGTCTGACCTCGAGGAGGCGCTTGCTCTCGGGCGCAGTGCTTTGGGTCTTTGCACACCCGGGAATCCCGATCGAGCCGCTTTACTGGGCAATATTGCAAGTTTCCTCTCTGCCCGTTTCAACCAACTTGGAGCGCTATCGGATCTCGAGGAGGCACTAGCCCTCGAACGCAATGCTTCGGAACTTCGCCCACAGGGGCATCCTGATCGAGCCCATTCACTGGGTAACATTGCTAGTTGCCTTGCCATCCGTTTTACCCAGCTCGGAGCATTATCAGACCTTGAAGAAGCACTTGACCTCGGGCGCAGTGCGTTAGAGCTTCGCCCGCCCGGGCATCCCGATCGAGCCTTTCTACTGGGCAACATCGCTAGTTGCCTTGCTATCCGTTTCAAACAGCTTGGAGAACTGTCTGACCTCGAGGAGGCATTTCACCTCGAACGTAGTGCGTTGGAACTTCTCCCGCAGGGGCATCCCGATCAGCCTATTTCAATGAGCAATATTGCAGGTTACCTCGCCACTCGTTTCAAGCAGCTCGTAGTACTGCCTGACCTCGAGGAGGCGATTTCCCTCGAACGCCGAGCATTGGAACTTCTCCCGCAGGGGCATCCTCGTCGAGTCATATCACTAAGCAATATTTCAAGCTACCTCTTCACCCGTTTCGAGCAGCTCGAAACACTGTCAGACATTGAGGAGGCACTTATCCTCGAGTACAGTGCGTTAGAACTTCGCCCACAAGGGCATCCCGACCGAGCTTTGTCCTTGGGCAACCTTGCACGTTGCTTCCATGCTCGATTCAATCACTCCGCTATTCATGACAGAGCAGACCTCGAGCAAACATTCAATCTATATTCCCAGCTTTCCAACGTTTCTCAGACCGCATTCCTAGACGATTTGCAATGTGCTAAACAGTGGATAGAGGCAGCGGAGGAGCATA
>JBBPLP010000923.1:0-11048 GCA_038089875.1 Fistulinella prunicolor
AACATTTTCTGCGAATTCCATAGCAGAAACGGCGGCGTCTTGACTCGCAATGGTATACGATAGTACGCCGAATCCGGTGTCAATTCCCTGCCAGCGTCCACGGAGGTCACGGTCATACAGCTCTCGCACGCTGATGATAAACCGAGGCATCACAACACATGGCTGTAAAACTGACTCCAGTCAAGAAGAGGATTGAAACGCTGTTGATGGCAACATGGTTTCCTGTCGCACTGCTGACGATATTAAACACATTCCTAAGAAATAAGGTGAGGTACATCGGCGGGAAAACGAAACGAAACAAGTGATGAAACCGACACGTACACCAGGAAATAAAGAATTCCTTTCCTGACGAGGAGTTGCATGTATCGATTAGGCTGCCACCGTTTGGTCGCTTTGTACTTGTCGACTGACTGCTTCAGAGTCTCGGCGACTGCGAGAAGCAAAAGTGTGATACTAAGAACTAATCGCGGGAGTAGATTACACCAGGAAATTAGGGATGGTATGTAGTCATTGTAACTGCAAAGAGAATGAATGGCGATTTGGGAAATTGTGACTGAAAAAAGAATTGTATTCGACGTGCCCCGGGTGACGTTGCAGTGACGGATTGGACATACCTGACAAGTGGGTGTTGGGATTGTAATAAATGCTTGTTAAAACAACACCAAGAATGACCGGTGGCACGTAGATGAACATGAGGATATAGAAAATTGTTTTCGATCGATTCCACATGAAATACACTCGAAGGATCATTATCACTGTAATTTGAGAGCATGATCGGAGGAAATGCGAGATGGGCACTGGTACTCACGATCAGCAGCAGCGAAAAATATTTCATACGCCCAGTTTGCTACCACAAAGGAAACGATGCCTTCAGAATATCCAATGCTCAGAATGGTCCCAAGAACGAGATAACTCATTCGCTTACAACTATGGAAGTATTGTCATTTAATAACATTGTTCAGAGTCTGAATTTGAATACATACATACGTCTATCAAAAAATTAGCATCAAGGGAAATATGCGAAGCAAGAAATAATAACTGACGCTGGTGGGGCCAGAAAGAGACGTAGTGTCAACTATGAATGTTTTAATCCAATAGATTGGCGTCTGTTTAAATTCTGAACGTATGGAGGCTTGAAGGATTTGTTGTTATATTTTATATGGATTATGGTATTCATTGACTTACACAATCCAAGTAAGGCCGACATAGCGCACCTGAGAAAATTTCAGTTCGGAAACCATGCAACGAGGCCAATGGGTACCAAAATAAACATTGTCGACACGCAGGTCCGTGGTTTGCACTACATTACTGTCGAGTTTGTAACGCTGTGTTGATCTTTATCGCTTTCTTACCCAAACGTAGTCGATCTTTAGATACTGTCAGCCAACGAGTCCAATTTGGTGAGCGAAATGACTTTCCTAGTTCGAAAAAGTGAGAACTACAAGAGTAGAATTCATAAAGTTCGTTTCTAACCGAGAATGATAGGATGCAGGAAGATATCTCACAATAATCATATACAACTGCAGTGATAGCAGCAACTGCATTGACTGTAAGTACCATGGTCAACTAGGGGGAACGAACGCACAAGTTATATGGTCATTGATCAGCAAAAGCTGCACGGTAGACTGTAAGTCGGAGGACATCGTGGATGCAAGAGAATTAGTAATGTTTGACAAGACGGGAAGACGAAGCGGAAGGCTGCAAGAGGATCAGCAATCTCTTTGCAGTTAATGATTTCTCCGGCATGTCAACGAATTCCATCAAGATTGGTTTGGAATAAAAGGTGACATACGGTCTTCTTGTTCGCTAACCAATACTTTGCCGTGACGCTATTTCAAGTTGTACAGGAACTTATCATGATAAGAGTCTGGCAGTAGCAAAGAAAACATTTCTCGTCATTAGATCTTATAAGTACCGAGTAAACACGGCGGTGCCTTCCGTTCGTCGGACATTTATGTTATGGCGAAGACGTGCGATCGGGCTGTAGCTCTTATCTCCACGGAACAGGCGCAAAATATCTGCATTCGAAGTCGCATGGACTGACAAACTGGAGGTCTCCGTGACTGTCCGTCTTGAAGGGCTCCAAGGTCGGTATTGCAATTGGTGCATTCTGGACTTCTGGACGGACCATTTCCCGGACAAGTTTGCCACGGGCGCAGCGAAATTTTACAAGATCACTACAAAAAGACACAGTTCGGTGAATATAGACTGGCCGAACATGAAGTTGCTAGGAGGACTAATTTGAGCGGAGTTGGAACTTGGAACTGGGGTGAGAGTGAGCGTACTCTGATCCCATGTCCTTATGCTAATCGATCCACTCACCAGATACGCGGAGTAAGATGTATTCGGGCAGAATGTGAGCTCAAATCGCAAATTCGAATGTCACAACAGCTGAGATTTCAAAACGAACCGTCTCGTGAATCGTGATGTGGGCTTCTGATTCCATGTTCCTCTTCCAGTTAGACCATCCGAGTCGCTGATGTGATTCGCACATGTCTAGGCCCCAAACCCACGCCGAAGACATAATCGATGAAACTCGATCCTATGGCGGTACCTTGTACGTGCTTTGTCTATGCGAGTCGTATCAGCCTGATTATCGGAAAACAGGATCGAGGTGAGCCGGACACAGGATGCAGCATGTGGCGAGGGCACGACAAACGCAATTGGCCTGGGTATCTCTTACTCTGGTATAAATTCATGTGAAATCGAACCACCTAACATCACTTTCAGTTTGCGAAATCCTGGCACAATCACTCGCACGGCTCAAATGCGACATCCGCAATGTTCGTCTCGGCATACAAGAAACGTTCCAGAAGTTACTCGAGATAATTCACAAGGTATGGATCCCATCCTTATTAGCACGACCTCTGTTGATGCAATGCTTTTGCAAAAAGCCGATCAAAACCATGTTTTTCGCAGGCCTGATTTCATGTACAGTCTCGGGCTTGAAACTACCTGGACTATTCCGGATAAAGAGGGCGGGGCACAAAAACGTCTACATCCAACGATATCCACGCACAGAGAAATACTCGGCTGTTCGAGTAAAGAATTGCGCATGCTAGACGCGTCCACGGACATCACCCATCGCAACGACCGCGAATGATCTTGTCGGACTATACTCTGTAATGCACGAGAGCAACTGACGTCTTGTGATCTGAACCGGTCATCGATGATCGACTACAAGAATGGGGATCCAAGGCGCGTTGATATACCATGGGAAATATAACTATAGATCAAGCGAGTGCCAGTGGAGATCGACATGTGACGTTTCACTTGGAAAAAGAACGGGGTCCGTCCGTGCGCATACAATTAGTACACCCAATGGTGGAAGAAACCTCCAATGAAATCTGATCTGTGTGAAAACGAAGCGCTGAGGGTCCGTTGAAGAGATCGGGACAGACTCACATTTGTCCACATTTGTCTCAACTCAACGCGAGAAAACTCGATCGCAACCATGAATTCGCCCGGAAACTTGCAAGGGGTGCCTCCTGATTGAGGAAGACCAGAACGATAAACAAACAAGATCGAACGAAATAATCAAGGAAGAAAGGCTACGTTTGGGTAGCGCAAATTCGAAACTGGCCCCCAGTGGAGTCACAGATCCGTATAGTAGCATGCTGGTTCAAATGTGTGCAGCAGAGAACCAGAACACAGATCTAAATCTCCTGGGGCTGACATTGCAGACGAGCGATACATATATGAGGTTAGACAAGTGATTCATTACACAGTATATAATCATCGCTGCTCTCTAACCTCGTTCAGTGTACGCGTGGTATCTTTCGGCACCTTGAGTAGAATCACCTCCGATTCATCTGGGTCATCGGTTTCAGATCATGAGTGAATAGATATCTAAATCATGCCCTGAATGAGGCTTTGACAGTGTACTGTGATGAAATATGTAAATAGGCTAATTTGATACCATGCCGAGCATCGTGTCACCACATTCTATCTTCCCTCAACGCACCGGCACCAGTGCTCGCCCGTCTCCATTCAAACCGGACAAATTGTATTGAATGATGGGAGTGTTATCTCCTGCGCAAGCGCCTGCAGGTCTGACGGACAGGCACTCTGCATGAGAACGGTTCTCCGAAGAAAGGCGCCCAAGCTTACAGTTTAAAGCGTTGGTCACCACACTGGTAGGCTGGAGCTCTTTGAGGTACGGCAGCACGCCTTTGAGCCAAGGGTTATTTGGAAGAGCATTATCAGGAACTATGGAGGGTTGCTGGGGAAATGCATTTCCAAACCAGGTCGCAGGTGTAAAGCCAGAGAATGGCTCTAGTGGGGACACAGGATTGTTGGAACGCAGTTTCCCAACGCTATAAAACTAATTAAGTAAAAGATGCGATCAAGGAGATAATATGATGCAGACTCACGGCGGTTTTGTATAGGGTATGCCGAGGAAGGACTCGGTGTCTCCGGTGGAGTTGAACTCCCGGAGTGCGTTATAGTCTAGACCAACCACAGGTTTTTTGACAGACCAGAGGGGACCATACAATAAAAATATAGGTAGCATGGTCACCAGCAATGTTGCCCAGAAACGCAGGCGTCCTCACAGTGCAGAGATTATTGCTACTAGAACCCCTCAAACTTATAGGACAAAAGCGAGAGAAAACGGCTTGAGTCGAGGCACTTCAGCCTTTTGTACACGTCGACATTAGTTTCGCCATCGGACAGGTTCATTATCATCAACTGGGTTTCTGTTTCAATATTATCATTGCTTGAATTCCATCGAAACAAGGGAGGCTGGAAATATTGATTCTGCGCTGCGTCGGTTAGCATGTTGACAAACACGAAAGGATAAAGATCGAACCATTTTTCTGTCATACAGATACTCGGTTAATACAAAGGTGAGGCAGGGTAACCTGCGGGCCGAGAGGGACGAGGATAGGCGATAGGCTGTCGACTCAGCAGGGGCTGGCTGCCAACTTGGTGACGAACTAGGGGGGTTGCTCCAGCGTGGCGTTTCAGAAAGGGACACTGGAATGCATGAGCGCAACTACGAGTTTGCACGAAAATCATGATAATAGAAGTGATAAGTGACATGATTTACTAGGGACGCCTGAAATGGCATATTAGGATGCCATGCCAGCTGTTCAATTCTTGAGCCTCCCAAGTTGCTCCTGCCGTAGATGCATGAATACCACGTTCTTCGATTAGCGAGAACTCCCACGATTGAGTAATGCGGACACACTCATCCTGCTAAGCTTCCGAATCTGCCATACTCCAAACCAGGGCAGGACATGGATGTCAAATACAAGCTCACCTAAGTGGGGGCCTTTGCGTCTGTGTTGATCCACGTCACTAAAATATGCTATCGATCAAATAATTACGGAGTATGAGACCAAGGAAGTCAACAAATCCATTTTCTAAGATACTTTCCTGGTTAAGTCCCAAAGGCCATCCGGACCGAATGTATGTACCTGCTGCAAACAGCGACGATGCAATTATGCAGGTCGGCGTTTATCTCACGCAAGGATATCGGGTAACCAGAACATCACTGCAGGTACTCATCCACGCCTAACGCCTCCAGGGCCATTACACGTACCTGATAGCATAACACTCTGCCTTGGGACCCACCTTGGTTCCACCGATACATCCCAGAAAGCTGACGGTGCGGACTGGTGCCGTGTCGCGAATACAATAGGTTTACAAGTGTCATCATTTAGGGTGCAACTGCCCTTTTCTAGACAGCCACACTGATGCGGCGCTGGAGGGGGAATTCCGAATTACACAGGTGCGCCACCTCCATGCTTGATATGTAACCGACCTCACTGCACTCCTGCGAGGTAAAGCCTGGCTGAAACTGACATCGCGCTTATCCCATTACGCGAAACAGGGGGAGGGGCGGAGGTGCGCTGTAATTACTAGGGGGGGAATTCGGTGACCTGAAAGCCTGATGGCATTTGAGCAGGTGATGCAATTTGAGCTGAGTTGGAACTGGTGTCTCCGCGACAACTTGGCAGGAGTGCCTTCCTGTTGCTGACCGATTCACTCACCAGACACGTCAAGGGAGATATATTCGTGTATAAAGACTCAAGTTGCAAAATTCGACTGTCACAACAGTCGAGGTTTGAAGACGAGCCGTTCCGTGATGCGCACTTCTGATTCCATGTTACTCTTCCAGTTAGACCATCGCTGATGTGATTCGCGCAGGTCTAGGCCAAGCCATGCTGAGGATATAAGACTCGATCCTATGGTGATACTTTGTACGTATTTTATCTATCCGAGTCCTATCAGCGTCATTATCACGTTGCAAAGGCTGAGGACCAACGGGAAAACATGATCAAGGTAAGCCGGACGCAGGATGGAGAATGTGGTGAGTGCGCGACGAACACGATTGTACTGGGTATCTCACACTCCAGTATAAACTCATGCGAAACCGAACCACCTAACATCACTTTCCGCACGGCTCACACGCGGTATTCATCCCGTCGTGTACGTCTCAGGATGCAACAAAGCACTCAAGAAGATACTCGAGATGATTCACAAAGCATCGATCCCATCCTAATACACATGAACCTGCTGACGCAATACTTTTGCTCATCAACAGGTCGATTGGAACCAAGCTTGTTTCCCGCTGTTCAAACGTCATGCGCTGATGATCTCGCGCTTCAAACTATCCGGACTATCACGGAACAAGGAAACGAACCCTAAACTGTCGAAATCGAACGATATGTCCCGTGGGAAGGTACCCGGTGGTTCAACCCAGGAATCGCACATGGCTGTACGGCGTTCTCCTGAACGCGGACATCACGCACAATGCCCGCGGATAATATTGTCGGACTGCCCTCTGCAATTCACAAGCGCGACAGTCAAACCAACACGGATTTTCGAAGGAGAGTGACTGCTCTCTTGCGCGAGAAATATACAGCGAACAAGTCATCACCAAAAGGTGGGTATGAGCTCATGGTGTACTATATATACGGCGTCACGCGTCGCGTCCGCTGAGCCGTGCGATTTGAATTGGTCATCGAGAATCGACTACGAATGTGGGCATCCAGTTGGTATACCATGGGAGAGATGACGATATCGAGGGAGTGGAAGTAAACATGCGGCGTAACATATGTATGTTGCACTTGGAGAGAGAGTTGGGTCCGTCCGTACGCATGCCACCAAATCCCGTGGCTGGAAAAGCTTCAAGTCGAAACGGCAATGGAATCTGATGTCCTGAGAACGAAGAACCCTTGACCATGGATGAGATAGGGACAAACTCACGCACGTTTGTGTCTGTAATGAACTTAGTTTGGTGTATAAAAACGAGAACTGGTTTACGCACTTGGCATGGCAAGAAGTGCAGTCGCGAATTCGCCCAAAAACTCGTAAAGTGTGCCTCTCGACTAAATCGATAAACACACAAGGTTGAACGAAATCGTCGGGGATGAAACAAAGGCCGTGTTTGAGTAGCACGTCAGAAAAAAAGAGTTCCACGAAAGAGTAGCGAGAGTCAACGAATCGCTCATTGAATAGTTTTTACTCTCTAGCCTCGTTTTGCGCATACCGTGAGCTCACCACCGATTCATCTGGGCTTTGAGGCCTCAGCTCAACGCTATGGCGTGCATCCTAACGGATGAATAAAGACCTGAGTCACGCTCCTAATGAAGTTTTGACCGTGCGCTTCGATCAGGAATACATAGAAATGAAAATACCAAGCATGTGCATAATCACGTAGGATATGACTGTCATCTTTCCACCACCACCATCACTTGCTCATTTTCGCTCAAACCGGACAAATAGGACCTCCTACGCTGCCCTTATTTTCCGATTCATCTGCCTCCCGATCCTCAGTCTGATCTTGCGATGGAACCATTTCTATGAAATCAACAGTAGAAACAGTATCATCTTGACTAGCAACGGGATGTGACAATACACCGAATCCGGTATCGATCCCCTGCCAGCGACAACGGAGGTCGCGGTCATACAGCTCTCGCACACCGAGGATAAACCGAGGCATCATGATGCACATAGCCGCAGTACTGAGTTGATTCGGAACGGCGATCGAAACCCTGCCGAAGGTGCCGCCGTTTGATACTAAATCATTGATCTCGAAAATCAGGTTACTAGATGTTCAGAGGAAAACGTACAAGGGGTTAGCAAGTCATGCGGAAAGCCCGAGGGCGATGAATGGAAACGAGAGTGGTTGAATTGAGACGCACGCAAGAAAATAAAGAACGCCTTCCCTCACGAGAAGCTGCATGTATCGATTGGGCTGCCACCGTTTGATCGCTTTGTACATGTCGGCTGACTGTTTCAAAGTTTGGGCGACGGAGAGGAGCAAAATCGTAGTTCCAAGAAGAAATCGTGGGAGGAGAGCACGCCAGGCGATCAGGGTGAAAAATACGTCGCTGTATCTGCAAAAAGAAAAATAGCCAACTCGGGCAACTGTGGCTGGAAAAGCATTGCATTTGAGGTGCCTCCGTGTGAGACTGTAGTGACGGACGGAATACAGGTTCAGACACACCTGACAAGTAAGTGTTGGGGTTATAATAAATGCCTGTCAAAACGAAACCGAGAATAGTCTGTGGTACATAGATGAACATGAGGATATAGAGAATTGTTTTCGATCGATTCCACATGGAATACACTCGAAGTATCATTACCACTGTAATTTGAAAGCATTATCAGAGCGAATAAATGGGACGGGACACAGCAACTCACAATCAGCAGCGGCGAGATATATTTCGTATCCCCAGCTCGCTACCAGATAGGTAATGATGCCTTCAAAAATTCATCGCTCAGAATAGTGCTGATAAAATCAACAATTTGATTTGCTTACAGCTATGGAACTATCATCGGCTATGTTCAAAATCTGAATTAGGATACGTACGTCTACGAAATAAATATCATCAACGACAATATGGGAGGTAAGAAAGAAGAACTAACGTTGGTAGGGCCGTGAATAAACACGCCATTAACTATGGATATGATTAATCAAATAGATCAATATCGGACTGACTCTGACCATACTGAGGCTAATAGCACTTCAACACAAATTCAAAGTTATCTTCTATATGCACCATGATAACCTTTTACTCACACAATCCACGGAAGACCGACATAGCGTACCTAAGAAACCATCAGTTCAGAATCCGTGCGAGAAGGTTTATGCATACTAAAACAAACATCGCAGACACCCAGGTCCAGGGTTTGCACTACAGTACTGTAAAAGGCACTGGTACTCATTTGATAGTTGTCGTTTTCTTACCCAAACATAGTCGATCTTCAAACACTGTCAATCAACAAATACGACTTGGCGAGCGAAATAATATACCTCTCTCGAAAAAGTGAGTACTGCAGTAAGCGTCAATTCAAACTGAGAAGGATAGGGTGCGGAAGGATATCTCACAATAGTCATATACAACAACGGTGATGACAGCGACTGGATTGACCATGATAAGGATGATGAACGGCTGGTAGGAGCGAACATACGGTATGCATGGTTATTTATAAGCTGAAGCCGAATAGCAGACTGCAAGTCAGAGGACATAGCAAGGCAGGAGAGCTGAAAACATTCAATAACGTGCAAAGATGAAGAAGCGAGGAGTCGGAGGCTGCGATTGTATCAGTGGACTGCAGTCTCTTTGTAATTATGTGATCTCACCAGTTAATATATTAACAAAGTTCGTCAAGACTGATTGGGAACAAAGATTGATAAACGATCTCCGCAGGCCATTCCCCGCTCGCTAACCAGTGCCTCACTGCGAGCCTTTCGTACAGCAACATCGGAATTGGGATTTGGCAGTGACATAGGTAACATCTTCCATCAAATATTTGCTGTGTCATTAGATACTACTATCAGCACTAACCCAAATAAACGCAATGGCACCTTCCCCTCGATGGACGTTTATATCAAGACAAAGATATATCATCAGGTCGATCCCTTATATATTGAACACGACGAACACGTGGAAACCACCTTTTGGAAGTCGGTGTGAAGGTGACGACATGCTCGGATTTAAGCAGGACAGGTCGTGGACAGAAACGTTCGTATTGATGTCCCCCATGCGAACACAGAGTAGGAAGGGCCTAGTTCGCAATGGGTTCCAATCCCGCTTTTGGCGCCTTCTTGGCTGAACCTTCCGAGGTGAAGTTCCACAAGGTCAGCAGAGAGACGCTGCTGGACGAGGACGTGTGAATGTCGGAGTTCGAACCCCAGCTCTCCCTGAGTGCGAAGCGGCCTGTGCATCGTCCTTAAGCTATTCGCTTCACCGACCGGACATGGCGACAAAGATCAGAAGGCTCAATCGAAATTTACCACAGTCAAGGTTTGAAATTCGCGAGCCGTCCCATGATGCACGCTTCTGAATTCTCTTGCAATCAGACTCACTCTCCAAATGTGATCCCCACGTTTGTGGGTTCGCCTATATGCACCGGATCTCGTACGTGCTTTGTCCTTTCTGCGTCCTTGTCACGTTACAAACTTGGCTGACAGCTGACGGTATTCTGCGCGAAATAGATGTGGTTCATCCCGCTGTTCAAACCATGATAGAGCCAGGCGCAGGATAAGAATGTGGCGACGACACGACGAATGTGATTGCCCTAGGTACATATCTCTCGCTCTGGCGTACTCGCACGAAGCTGAATCGCCCAACGTCATTTTTCGCTGGCAAAATCCTGGCGCAAGCGCTGATGCAGCTCGAAGGCAACATTCACGCTGTCGAGATCGTCTTGGTATGCAGCAATGAGCTCAGGGAATTGTTTTCACGCATCAAATTGCCGATTGGGATCAAACTTGTTGCTCGCCGATCTGGCTTCACACGTCATTCAGGTTATCCGGGTCATCTCGACAAAAGAAAACGGGCACAAAGTCGATGCGTAGAGAAGATACTCGATGGTTCGAGCGAAGAATCGCGCGTCCTGAACGGCGCTCTCCTGAGCATGGACATCACGCATGCAAGTACCCGTAGGTCATCTTATTGGATCAATGTTGAAAGTATTGTTGAAGGGCGACTGAACGATGGAGCACTCGAACGTATAAGCTGATTCTATGCATGGCGGGCTGAATAGCACAAGCTTCGAGTACCGTTCCAACTCATCCGTAACATGGCTAT
>JBBPLP010000924.1:0-11044 GCA_038089875.1 Fistulinella prunicolor
TGGTACACGAACCTTCCCAGGTGGCAGGAACAGAGTGTGTTGTGCAGGCACTACAAGCAACGGTCTGTTCTTGTCAGTTTGCTGGGAGTGAGGCCGGCTGCCGGACAAAGTCGATATGTATCCGAATCTGGCGGCATACTCGTCACCTAACAACTTCCGGCTCCGAGCCCTTGTCTTTATTTGTTCACAACTCATCGACTCTCAGCGATACGTTGCACTCTGTAAACGCCTAATCATCTAATGGTGTTCCAGAACCATGTCGGACTCACGGCTGTTTCGTTGGCTGCCGATGAAAAAAGATCCATACCGTATGATCAGGCGCCATACGGACGTGTACCAACAAGTGTCAGTCACTGGCACGTAACTCGGATTATTGTTATCGACATACAAGGTTCTTCAATCCAATTCGGCACTACCCATTATTGCTTTACCAGCCATCTTATCGTTGTTGCGATAATATGCGAGCATTCTGGTGGGTATGGTGTACCCGCTGCATTCCGATCTTCGCGCAAGGGCAATTGGCCAGGCAACTACTCTCGTCCCGCGAGCGAGCGGACCGTTAACCCTTAGGTTCGTTCGTCACCGTCTTGCACACCAATCCCTCAAGAATAATCAGATCATGACTCATCACCAGCAGATTTCCATGCCGCTTCTTAGACATAGGTAGAAGCTGGACATACGTCTGCCCCGAAATTACTTCCCGATACGCTCGGGATCTCTTATTTTTTTTTCTCGCTTGAAATGTGGTCACACATGACATCTCACAGGCGAGTCCGATTATCCGTTGCTTCGCTATTCGGTGCGGTTATTCCAGCCTTTGGGTATAAAAGATGGTTCATAGAGGGCTGAAATATCCAGTCTCCCAATCCACTTTCAGCTTCTTGAGCTGCATATAGCCTCTTGTACTTGCTCTCACAATGCACAAGTCCATCTTCTTTACCATCCTAAGCGTCTTCTCGCTCTCTGTAGTGGCAACACCAGTGTTGTCTGATCATTCGCTCACCAAACGGGGAAATGTAGGGAAAGTCCGTATAGCCCTCGGATCTCTCCTACGTACCAATACTGATGGTTGGCTATACAGGCAACGTGGTTCTACGTCAGTTTGGGTGCATGTGGTTGGACCAACGTCGATTCCGATCTCGTTCTTGCCCTTTCACCTGATTTCTATAACTCTGGAGAATACTGTGGTCAGGTCAGTGTTCTCTCTCATGTTCAATACCATATAATCATGTCGTCCCTCAGTCGGTCACCATCACGGACACGGCGAATGGAGTGACAGCGACGGGCACGGTGGTTGACCTGTGTCCAGGCTGCAGCGGTAACGCTATAGGTATGCCCGTGTTCTATCCTTTTCTGCTTCGAGACGTGCTTTCTCATTGACCTTCCAGATTTGTCTATCGGCTTGTTTGAGCAGTTTGACAGCAATTTGAACGACGGTGTTTTAGAGGTCGTCTGGAATTTCTCCTGAACGTACCAAAATATCTCTACCAATGTTGTTCCTCTTGAAACTCCGTAGGTCTCGTAAAAGAGGGAGAAATGATGTTTAAAGTCGTATCTATGTTTCTGGTGGTGTATTTCACGTTCAAACCCGTTGACGGGAGATGACTGGAAAAGGCAACTAGCTAGAACTATATACGTTAAATTTGCAAAATATGGACATCTTTGTCTACACCTTTATCCGCCTTATGTGATCAGTGCGCAGTTCGTGGAGCAATAAGTCCATGATGAGAATGCCATTGTCAGTATTTATTCCTGTTCCGAGGACAGGCCACTGGACCTCAGCAGTGGTTGATACGACGGCGCCTTACTCCTTAGTTAGGTTATGTAAATCCACTCGTTCCCACTTTTCTTGTCTCTTCTTGCCTAACAACCAATCATAATCAATAATCCATTTTTCAGACACGTGAGTGCATTCATACATAGACCGTACTTATTGGATCGAAAAATTGTTCCCTAAGCGATTGTACGATACACGATTTTTTACAGAACAAAACATCAGTGAAGACCCAAGAGTGCCGCGACGGTATCAAGGACATTGTCAAGAAGATTAAGAACCGGACTCAAAATACCAACCAGAGTGCTAACGACGAACGGGTCCAGGAATCCAGTGAGGATGTGGATAGCGGTTCTAGAACGAAGCGCCTCATGAGCGATTCACAAAGATGAGACAACGAGCACATACAGCAAGTTATTGACGAGGATGACCGTGTCCGAGGCAGCAGTTGCAAGAATCTCCTTCAAGGCTGGTACCAGGTTGGACAAGATCAAGTTCAACAGCTAATAATACCGACTGTTCGGCCTCCGACATTCTCCAAAAATCCAATAAATACTCACGGAAATGAGATCATACACGACTGAACCCAGGGAGGTCAAGTTAGCCGTAGTCAAGTCAACACCCTGGACAGCAGTCTGCAGCTGCGCAGCGGTGTTTGATACAATCACAGTGATTTGGGTGACGACTATGTCGACTTGGTTGACGTCAGGGGGTGAGGCCTTGGTGGCGGTGGCTACGGAAGGCGACGCAGTCAGAATAATATCCCGAAATAGAAATAACTGACATACCGAGTTGTTCGCTCAAAGGCTGCAGTTCAGTGGTAGCTGTAGAAATGATGTTGATGATACCTTGGACAGAATCATCGTTACCAGCAGAGACCGAATTAGAGGAATCTGTAGCGGGGACAGCAGCAACAAAGCTGGTAACAGCAAGTAATATCGCAGGGATGAGAGAAAAAAAGCGCATCGTGTTCGAAGGGCGGTGAGAACAGGCGAAGCAAAAGAGGTCCTTGTACTCAAAAAACCTGGCATTCAGCGTTGCCATCTGCCGTGTTTTTATAGGCTCGGAGAGGGTCGTAATGGCGGCCACCTGACGATGGACGTCACCCTGGCATATCTGGTGTATCTTGTGCACGTCTCAGGGACTTACGGCCACATAAGTAAGTGATTGCGACATCTTGACTTCCCCCAGGGTCACGATGGGAGGTTAAAAGAGTATGTCTACGTTCTGGCACCAAATGTTGCCAGGGCAAGTGTAAGACTGTTGAAACCTTCTTTTGAAGGAACATTTTTGGTAGAGGGCGACGATATGCAGGTTGGTACTACGTGTCCGGGGAAATCTATGCTGGCCAAAATCAGGACGTGCAGTGGGCTCAACGAATACCGAGCGGGCTCACACAGGCTCCTCCGATCGAGTCCTGGGACAAAAGCTGTCAGTCCGGCAGGCTCGCCACAATTTTCCTAAATTAGGTCACCTCTATGCTGTAATCTTCTATCGTCTAAAGACATCTTTTCCAACATGTTGAGCGGCGTGGATTATCAACGTCTCCACTTTAACCCCAGAGCGGTCATAAAGAGCCGAGAAAAACAAGAAGCTAGTTTCTGTCTGCCGAACTTTCAACTCTGAGGTTGAGTTACACGGTCCGCATCCGTGACTCGGAGCACGATCATTGACGCCTCTATGCGACACGGAGGAGCGACTGTACTGATTGCTCTACATGGACCAGTGTTTCTACTACCACAAGCAGTTAAATTCGAAGAAAGACCTCCTTGAAGCAATGAATGGAATGGAATGTGAGCGAGTTTGGCAACTTCAAGTGCTAACAGCACCACTTACGAAAAGAAAAGCATGAAAAATAGTATACTGTATGCACTCGTGGAAGGATGTTGCATAATCCCTAAAACTGACACGAGGGCCACGACATGCTTTCCTCCCATCGCGTGACCTCGTAAACGCCGCCGTCACTAGTTCGCCGGAGGGAATTACACTATAGAATGGCGCAACTGGCTTCCCATCGACAAGTCACGGCCTCCAGTTCATGGGATCCTGAAGTCCGGCTATCAACTTCCTCGGGTTCAAAGCGCAAGATTGATGTCGCGTAAGATCCTGTGACCTTTCCCTCCCTCGTTGAATAATGACTTCGACATGAGAAAATATAGGAGAAGGGCTACTAAGTTGGGTACATTTCTACTCGACACACCGTCCCGATCTTTGGTTCTCGGTGTTGGTCAGAAGGCCGCCCATAACCACCAGTAAGTCCGTGGGTGGTAATGATCCGGCACTAGTTGACGAAATAATACTCCTTGCATTTGATGCGATCTCCACGGATATTTTGGAGAACATAACTATTACCCGACTACTTCATGATCAAGGCACGATTTTGAAAGCCACTAATGACTATCGAGTATTCTTGTGCTTCGGTCACACTGCCTTGTTCTGGAGCACCAACATCGTCGTAGCATGTGTGGCGAGTTGATCAAAGGTGAGTACTTGAGTTGAGGCTGGTGTGAGAATTGAGGTACTCTTCACAAGCGTGGTCGACGCTTCAAAGTTGAGGTGCGCGTGAACAACAAGCTAATAGATCGGTCAACTTATGTGCTATAGGGCGGAAACTGACTGATCCATCCACATGGCGAAGGCATAGTCCACTTTTCGGAATTTAAATCCCATCCTTAGCGTATTCGCTTTTCCGCGGACCAGTGACCTGGTTGCTAACTGAAACGAATACGAATACATGCTAACATGATGATCATGCGTCGACCCCTTTCTTCTGCAAGAAGAACAAAGTCCAACGACCAATTGAGCGGATCCCATTGAGGTTCCGTGGCTAGGGCTTCAACGATACTTTACTTCATCTCGCAGAAAATGTGTGCACACGACGCGAGTGGTGGTCAAGATAAGCTAGTAAGGGGCATTATCGAGTTCCCGCCACGAAACAAACTGTCGATCTTGCCTTCGGGTTGCCTCAAGTAATACCTTGTTTTACGTTGTCGTCCGGGCAAGTTTTTGCGGCTTTGGTAGCTCAAGTATCGTCTGAAATTTGTGAGTCTGCAGGCGTATGGTTTAGGACTTGCGAGCACATTGAAGTGGAGCGTTGTCTTTGGTCACGCACGTCTTGTGAAAGTATACGGGTAGCCGAGTACAGCATTGGAACGATCATGTTCTCTATGGGAACCTGGTTTTGGGTCACGTTCCTACCACAAACTATGTACATAGTACATACTTTGATCTGACCTGTTCCATTAAGCTACCTTTCCTTCCTTTACCCTCGCGATCGATTATCGTTACCTGTCTTGTAACGGTGGCAACCATAGTACCATGTCGATTGTGCCGTCAACCTAGGAGCACCGTTTCCACCTCTGGCGTGCATTCTAACCATGCCTGCTCAAATATAACACCTAGCCCAACCCGTTCTCGCACTAGCGTGTTGTCCCCAGCTCTCTTCACGGCCATCACATTCAGCAAACAGCCATCATAGCAACGCCCATAGACACTCTCATCGTACAACCCTGACATGTCCCCACCACGGGACAAAACGAGGAACTCGAGAAGCGTTGTCGTCGGGGTAGAAGATGGGAGAATCATGCGCCCAACGTGCACCGACGGTTGACGTACATCAGAAAGAATGTTGAAAATGGTGTTTGGTAAGGCTTCGGATCTGCTCGATCCTTCTTCCAGCTTCGAGACCGTAAAGCATGCACGTTGAGTGCGAAAGATGAGTGTTCCTGAGGGTGGCAATGGCTCGAGTCCCTGACTGTCCACGTCGTCTGCGGGAACAAGATACTTTTGGCGTGCGACGTCTCTCGAATCCGGATCCTCAAAACGAACAAATGAGATCTTCTCGACTTCCAGATGAATCAACTGTTGGTGATTGCCAACAATACACCAATGTGTAACAAGAGATTCGTCCGGTTTCCCTTGGGAGCTGGTCAAGATGGCCGTGGTCGTGAGCTGAGATACGTCGCTGTAGCATACTGCGCCTGTCCAGCCCACCCATGCCCAAGATGGCCAAGGGGCTACTGCCAAGTTGGGGGTGACTCGGCGAGCGAGGGCCGAATCTAGTCTTGGCTGCCATAGTAAGGAATGGTTCAGATTCCAAACTTGCATTCCGTATCGAAAGGCTTGTGCTACGTCTCCTCCTGCCAAGCCATATGCCCTCGTCATCGCATTGGTGAGGGCTGTGATGGCATTAAGGACATCCGATGGATATGTCAGATGGCGTTGAGTGTACCGCTCTACAACACGGTTGTAAGTCGGTATGTAATCAAGGTCCAGGAGTGTTGGCCGTTTGGGCAGAAATAGTAAACCACCACCGCTTCCAAGGTACCGCATTGGATGATACGAATATTGCACCGTTTTACTTTCCGCGACGAGATCCTCGCACCAAATATCTTTCGTGCACTCAAAGTACACCTGGTGCTTGGTGAAAAACAAACGCCGACGAGAGAGAAGCATCTCTTGGAACGTCCAGCCCCGCGTGTTCCAAATAGATTGTGTGATTGCTTCACTGAGTGAAGGGAGAGGGACAGCAAGATGAAGATCCTGAATGACTTCGATGTGCTGATGAAGAGACCGTGATCCTGCGGAAACCCCCGGAAGTCTTGAATAAGCATTCTCTCCCCCGGCAGCAACGATCGTGAGCATGGCACAATTGTAAATCAATTCCATCACATTGATCTGGTCACTCTTGTCACTTGAGCTATCCTGGATAATGCATAATGCATCTATCCACAGATATCGTTCTCCCAACGCTTTCGTGACGTGAATGGCGTCCATGATAGTTCCGGGAAGGATAGATGGATCAAGTCCTGCGGGCTGAGCACGTGCATCCGTGTTGGCCATGGTCGTCCAATAGGCATCTCCAGCGGACCCCCAGACGTAGCTAAGGGCTGCGTAGCGACAGTCGGAGGGAGCATGGACGACGGACATGAGTGTCACGTCCAACATCCGTACGAAGGGCGGCAGCTGTATCTCGCGACCTCTCCACCAAGCGAACCCACAGGCATCTCCATGCTCTCGTTCGCACAGGGATATCCAAGCCTTGACTAGCCCCATATCCACCATGTCCGTCACTCGGCGTCCATGAAGCTCCTTGGCTCGTATGACTTTGTGAGCGTCCTCTTCCAAGAGTTGGATGTCAAGAGTGAGTTGCATGCGCGCTTGTGTCAGGGCGTCTGTGATCGCTGTTGGACGATCGGAAGGCTGGATGCAAAGACGATGACATTGCTTTCTCTCCTCCAGGTGCGGGTCTGCCAGAGTACCAATGCCCTCTGCAAATAGAGAACACTCTACGCCGGAGATATCCACGTTTGGCAGCGTGTCGATGAACCAACAACGCCGAAAAAGGGAGGCCAAGAGATGGCAAAAGCGACACTGATCCGCTCTACGAAGGATATCTACAAGGAAGCCGAGTGAAATCGTGTTATTCCTGGCAAGTCCATCGCGAAGGATAGAAGTAAAGTTTAACGCCGAGCATGTGGGGCATAGGGATGTTGAGGCAGGCGCGATCGTCATCCGCTGGCAGAATCTATCAGTCGTACACTACTATCTAATGAAGGCTGCAAGGACCACTTACTTGCTTTCTAACGTTAACACGCGTCCTAGAACAAAGTAGATCGCACATTAATATTTGTGTCTCGCAACACGCTCAGAAGAGGTTGTTACTAACAACGTCGAATTTAACCTCCGAAACATACCAACGTCATACTACAGCACTATTGTGCCTGGTGACGCCGTTGCTACGATCAATTGAAGGAAGCCGCGGATCGCGCAGCAGAGGCAATCTGACTCAGGCCTTCGTTCCTGGCTCTTCATAGGTCTCCCAGGTATTTAAGACTGCGTCCAGAGCCACCTTGATAATCCTCGTCCTCTCAATTTCCTGTTAATTACTGGACCGCCGTGTTCAGGGGCCGTTACGCCAAAAGGTTAATAGACATAGTACTGAACGATATCATGTACGAATTACAGGACAGTAAAGCAGCATGTTTAATACAAGTTCTGCCTTTCCTAAAACTTGAGCAACCGGTCGCACTTGTAGTCCATGCAATCGCTCATTTGTAACTATCGCATCCTTTTCGAATTTGATATGAAAAATGGCCTTGGATTGGCAACACTATACGCTGATATGATACTGGATACAAACACTGTGCTACATACTTATATCGAGGCAAGGAGTCAAGGAGTCAAGTGAAAGACGGTGCGGCCGGACGGCTGCAGGCACCAAGGAACAAGAAACGTAAAACTCAAGGCGAGTGTGAAATACTATGAACTTGGAACAAGGGGGAAAGGAAAGGGCGGTGCGGGCCAGAGAGCCCTACGGGCACCAAGAAACTAAAAATGCGTAATCAAACCAGCAGAAAATGTGAAGTGCCGAAACCAAGAATAAAACTGGCCATAAAATGAACAAGGCCAGATGACCTTCCCAGTGCTTGGCTCTCGTCCCGCGTCGAAGGAGTCGAGGGAAGGGAAGGCCCTCGACCAGTCCTGGATCCAACCCGTATCTCTAATCCAAGCTTAGCCCACCACTTACCACAAGTCCCAGCCGCAGACCACGATGGTCATCAGGGTGTTGGAGTTGTCCGACTCTGACCGCCGCATGTTGAACCTTGCCATGAATGTTACCCAAGATCGCTACAAGTCTCTCGTGTGGCCAAATTCGCCGCCAAAGTCGTCTAGCCTAGCTTCAACGTTCGCACTTGTCGTCATCGCAGGATAAGAGAGTCGCTCTTGTTGGACCTCGAATGGACCCGCGTCGTTCTTTGTCATCGACCTCGATCACCTCCGAGTCCGAGTCTCCATCGGTGTGACAGACCGTCAGGGTTGTCTGTCCTGTCTCGACCATCGCCATTCGGGCTCGCGCACACGCGTCCCGAGTCTCCGATCATTACTGTCGCATCGTCCATAGTGAAACTTCGTCGCAGTGTCAAGTGCATTCGTAGCCGCGAAAGGACGGGCAGGCACCAGATTCGTCAAACCAGACCAGGCTACGCCAGAACCACCGCCGCCCACGACCTTTCTCCGCGCCCTAAGTGGGCGTGCTGGAGAGAAGGCATGTGTGGGCTATCGGGAGAGCGGGGGAAGACGTCGTCTCGATGGGAAAGGTGGTGGCATTACGTCGTTTAGGGTGCTGGTGGTTACTGCTAGGTCTGGGAGGTGCTGCGGCATTTGCAACGAGCGATGAGGTCGTCATAGTGGAGAGACGATCGATGCGTAGTTCGTTCGGAGAATCTCAGAGGCGTACGCGAAACCTTGCTTGCGATGGCGTCAACATTGAAAGGCGAAGAGACGGTCGGTAGTGGTAGCGTCGGAGAAGGAATACTCAATGGGATCGAGGGATACCGTCAAGGAACAGCGGCAGACTTGAAGGATCGTATAGTTGAGGTCGAAGAGACGCGAATATCCAATACGGTCGAGACTAGTGTGGTATCGGATCAGTATTGCGATAGTTGTTGATGGGAACGTAGGCAAGCATCCGAAGCTGAACATGAAGGAAAGGGTCAGTCATGGCATTGATATTAAGTAGATCATACCATCAGGCATTCAAGGCCAGCAGAGGCCGAGAGAATCATCGGCGAGAGAGATCCCGGCTGAGTACAAACGGGTTGATTGACTTAGGGCAAGTTATCAGGCGGGGATGTCCTCCAAAGCTTATTGATGAACCATCGTGAAGGGCTTCTGTCGGGACTCGGTTGCATCTGGTTTCGGTGGCTGGGTAAACTCGTCTAGGGCCGAAGTAGTCGTAGGGCCGGTGATGACATCGAAGGCGCAAGACACCCGCCTCGTCGATGTCAATCGAGTTCGGAACTCCACAGTGGCGGGAGATCTGAGCAGCAAAACGGAAGTCACGGAAAAGAAAGAAAGAAAGAAATCCACCCAAATGTGGAGAGCGCAGAATGAATGAAAAGAAAGTGCGCATCAAGCCTCATCACATCACCTACCCCGCGCGTCTCGAAGCATGAAACCTGACTCGGACTATCTGAACTGGACGTCCGAGTTTTCATGACGGTTGCCATGGCGGCGAGGATCGACCACCTCGCCACCTGCCGCCATCTTCCTCCGTGCCTAAAGTACGTTGGCCGCCCTGTGTCATCAAGTCCTTCGAGGCCTTCGCATCCTTGTCTAGCGAAGGGACGAACACCTTTCAAATACGTACCACCTCGCCACCCATCCCCTCCAACGCGGCCGTCTAAATATCAGATCCGGACCCATGTCGAGAAGGGGAGAAAAACGTGAGAGCGATCTTGATGGCAGAACGGAGCTTCATTCGACCAGCGTTTCCAGCGCCCGAAACCTTCTTGGTCGACAATGACGCCTGGCTTTGTTCCTTCAGTCTTGCGAGAGCGACCATCAACGAAGAGGTAGTACCGCTCTCCAAGGGCGAAATGAGTGTCGCAACACCGATCGCGCATGAAACCTCGACGGATGGCTCTTTCACCGGGGTGCAGATTCTGACTGGACCGTTGCACCCAACCATGGCCTTTGCTGGGGTGGCTGGGCTATCGACGGCCGTCGCGGAAGACGATGACATAGAAGAATCGGCCGCAGACTCAGGAGGTTGATACGGATCCTTGAGCGTGTCCAAGATGCCTGACTCTTTTGCGTTGCCCACGTTGAAGGTCTCGTCGCAAATCGTCGTCGGTGTCGCTATGTGCTTGACAACCGTCCAGGTCTGCGACGGGAAGGAAGACAGGTCTGGAGAGGGGGGTGGCGACCAGTCTGGCTCGACAACATAGGGGCAGATAATGAAGGCAAGCCCCTGGTTGTTTGCCGGTGCAATGATGCGACAATCGCTGGGTACGACAGGTTTCATCGCGGCCACTGTGGTTGTCGTCGTGCCTATGTTAACGGAGGACTTCTGACGTGACGTCACTGGCTTCAGAGTGGTAGTGGTGGAGGCTGTGATCATTTCCCCTTGCTTCGCCTTGGAAGATGTCACCGGGTCGAAGGACGACCGAAGGATGTCGGTACGCGGAGCGCAGCTCGGTTTAGGCGGCAGTTCATTCGCAGTCAAGACTCGGGTCGGCCTCACGGACGTCGGACCACCGGCGAGCTTTCTGTCCTTCGATTGCTGCACTGACTTCAGGGGCCGTTGGACGAACGTCGTCGCGGGCGAAGACCGGACCGTAGACGGCATTCGTGACAAACGCAGCGAACTCTGCACTTGAGTCGTCTTCGTTGTCTTCGTCTGCGTGAACCCAGGGATCGACTTGTGCGGGGGGCGGCATAACTCCGACTTTGGAACGACGGTCAGTAAAGAAGTAGGTTGGGAGG
>JBBPLP010000925.1:0-11029 GCA_038089875.1 Fistulinella prunicolor
ATTTATCATCGTGGTAGCATGGTTGACTGACGCACGACACACATAGCTCGGGGCGTACATGGTCGAAAGTTCGCTCGGAAGACAGCGGTCGTTGGCCGCGATGACGCTTCTGACAATCTTCTTTTGCATGGCATTTGTACTCGCCAAAAGTCCGTTCTTTGTTCGCGTCAGTTCGGTGGGGATCAGTTTAAGTGCCACAGTAAGTGTATGCAGAATATTATGAGGTCTGATGCTGATGCACGAGATGGGTTAGACGATGTATGCAGTGTTGTATGGGTAAGTAGATCGATGCGTGTGGATAGCGAGTTGACTGACGAACCAATGTCTCGTTAGATGGACGCCCGAGATCTTTGGGACCAAAGTGCGCGGGACGGCGTGTGGGATTGCTTCTGCTTTGTCTCGAATGTACGTCTTCTCCTCACACTGACTGACTCGATCTCTTACGCTGTGTTACCTTTGTACAGAGGCGGAATGATCGCTCCCCTCTTGGGCGGCACGCTCTTGTTCATCGATCGCTCCTTTCCGGTGTACGCCAGCGTTGTGGTGTACCTCGTCACGGCGCTCTGCATCATACTCTTGCACGAGACGGCTGGACAAGGAGGAGGTAGCGGAGAGCGGGCGATGATGCATTGAGTGCATCGCATGGATGAAGCTGAGCAAGTCTGACCCGGGAAGTGTAAGTTGCACAAGGTCGAGTTGCGTTGCTGTGGACTGATGCAGATGCTCCATCCTGTCTGTACATTCTATAGAGTATCTATTTAGTTGTATATTTAATGGCGGTCGTTTCAACCATGAACAATGTGAAACACTCGTTGGCATCATCCATTGTGATGGGGATGGTGTGGCCGTGGACCGCCCATGTTATGAATGGGGCTTTCAAGCAGGCATCTAAATTGGTATGACGTATGGCGTTATTAACATAGTTATTAGGTAAGCAATGCTATCGAGGCGTTGAACCGTTGAGCTTGTCCGACGAGAACATGCCAGCGGAGATGACCCAAGTGGCTGACCCGGGCGTTTATGAATGTGGGACGACGACATCTCAATCCTAGTGTGTTTGCTTCTCAGCATGTTTTGACCAAGCCAGCATGGTCGTTGCATCCGCGACTGCCATCTTGACGATCGTAATGGCCGTCGCGTCAATAGCGAGTGCAGCTGCCAATGCCACTCTCACCTTGCCCCCTGGTGCCGTGGTACGTCCTACTACCCGAGTGTGATGCTGAGCGCGAAGAGACCGTTGACCGACTCTTTGGCAGGAGGTCAATCTCCTCGACTACGCGGTCGTCGGCCTAGGCTACGCCCAATGGCGAACCAGCGATTCCTCCGTCAGTTTCAATCCTACGAACATCGCCCCGCCCTTTATCCAGGTGTTCGACGCCGCCTTCCTCAAGGTCACAGGTCCGGACGCTACGATTCGACAGGTTGTGTCGGGCCCGGGCTTTGCGTTTGCGCACGAAGCGCCGATCTACGTGCCCGACCTCAACGCGGTCTTTTTCGCGAGCAATGCGGGTGGTATGCTGGGTTACAGCGGCTGGTATAACAACAGCGTCGTCTCCATGCTCAACATGACGCTCGTCGAGAACGCGCTTGCGGAGACGACGGGTGACGTCAATATACAGATCCAGACTGTGAGTGGGATGTATCGATGAAGGACACCAGGAGGAAATTGCTCACATGCTCCTGTTCAGTTGAACCTGTCCGACACCGTACAGATGGTCAACGGAGGCACGGGTCCTTACAAGGGGAATCTTCTCTTCGTCACCTCGGGACGAGCGTTGTTACCTCCTTCGGTCGTGCTCGTGAATCCCAGCCCACCGTTCAACACCACGGTCCTGCTGGACAACTTTTTGGGGCGGCAGTTCAACTCGCTCAACGACGTCAAGGTGTTGCCTGGTACGGACATGGTGTATTTCACGGACGACGGGTCGGTGTTTCTGTTTGATCGTGACGATGGACGAGTTGACGAACGCCCGTGTGTAGATACGGCCATCTGAACGGGTTCCGTCCTGAACCGATGTTGCCTGTTCAAGTCTACCGTTTCGATCCGTCCACTGGTCAAGTCCAGGTCGTCGCTGACCAATTCGTGGAAGTAAACGGTATTGCCTTTTCTGCAGACGGTAAAACTGTATTCGTGTGAGCATCGGAATGCACATTTTTAAGCTGCTGTCGAGGGTTTACCAATGACATCGTTTAGGAGCGATACGGGTTCAGCGGGTGGGTTCTTGGGTACCAATCAGACCTATCCCGCTACGATGTATGTACCCTTGAGATATCGTTGTCTTCAGCTCATCCTTACCTTCCACTCTGATGCTGTTTACACTGACAGCTATCAGTACGACATCGACCCGATCACCCAATCGTTCACGAACCGCCGCGTCTTTGCATACAGCGACTCCGGCATCCCGGACGGCATCCAACTCGATACCAACGGCAACGTCTACTCGGGCTGTGGAGACGGCGTGCACGTCTGGAACCCGCAGGGCACGCTCATTGGAAAATTCTTTTTCAATAGCACGACCGCCGAGATGATTTTCACCAACTCGGGTCTCCTCGTGTTGAATGAGGAGAGGATCTATTTCATAGATGTAGTGGCACGGGGGATCGATTTGACTGTGACCTGATCGTGCTGAATGGGGTTAGTGGGGATCGGGGTATACTGCCACTACCAGGAAGGGATCGGAATTGTCGGATCTCCTTGGGCGGTACATACATATGTTGGGTGTGAGCCCTATCAACGGGCTGAGTGCGCGCGGCGCCGTGCTCGTATTTATCTGTAGCCCGGGGTGTGATTCCCCTGCACGACTGCGGCATCAGCCAAGGAACAAACAATGTGTGTTTGTATGTAAACCGCCATCGAGAGGCCCACATCTGTAGAACAGGCCTGTAACGTTATCGCTTGACGACTCTTTGAGGGCCTACGCGAGGGACTCTGATTGGACGGGAGCACGCTTGGACGAAACTATACCTTTTTCATCTGGAACAAGCGAAGGACAGTCCTCGGCTAACCGGGTTGGTTTTGCAGATGCAAGTCACGGATTTTTTTCTGCAATCGGACTCGGAGGTATCCCGGACTGTGTCCGATTGATCTCTGCGGGAGTTTTACCCCCTCGAGTCCGTTAGTTCACACACGGACAATCACGCCGTCCCGATTGAAAAATCAAGTGAGATCACGACGGGCTCGACTCGTTAAATTAAAAACATGAGTTAAGGTAGATACTACCCCCTATGCCCAGCATAGAGTCAAACACGCGCGTCTATACATTCTCGCCAAACCAATGCGTCTCTCGCATGACATGACGCACGGTCTTCTACTCTATCGTACGCGAATCTATTGACAATAATCCGGTGGCGCCTCGTATTGTTCCAAATAGCCAGCGAGCGTGCCGTTAACGGCGACACCCCCGTACTCCGCGCTCGTGGTGCCATTGATGCTATAATACGACGTCTTACCGCCCGCGAAATCGGTGAACGTGCCGAGAAGCGCCGAGGGTAGGATGTCGAACACGTAGGGGATCGTAACACCGCTCGTGCTGGTGGTGTTCGTGCATCCCGAAAAGGACGCGTCGATCGCGTTCGTCGTGGGGTCGATGGTCAGGTTGTACAGTGCGAAGTCGTCGGTGACGGCGTAGGTCGCCCATGCGGAGGAGAACACGCCTTGTTCGTTCGGGATAGGAATAGCACGACCGAGAAACGCGGCTTCGTGAACTGGGGAGAAGGATCGATTGCCAAGGTGAACCCAAGCCATTCTCCAGTGTAAAGAAGCACGTACCCGTTCCGTTTGAGGCTTCCGTCTGGTAAAATACGTGCGTGTCGTAAAAGGTGGTGCTGTAGCCCCACGCCGTGACGCCCGTGTACTTGGTAATGTACGAGGGTAACGGGGTTTCGGAGAACATGTGTTTCAGGGAAGACAGCCCGTCGAGGGTAATGTTTTGCCCTTGAGGTGTGGAGAGGCTCCCGACCCTGCTGATGTGTCAGCCTATTGTGGTAAAGCCTCGGGATGAGACTGCCTACGCGTGGCCGCGGATCAAAGGAACGGAACCAAACCAGCCACCGGAGTCGTCCGAGTCATCGAGCAAGCCATTGTAATACCCGACATTTGGATGGAACGCGTCGTACGTCGCCCTAAGTCAACTGCGCATGAGCCAAGTTGCCAATGACACACAACCAAGGCACCAGGGCCAAAAGAGAGGCACCACCCACGAGAACGAATCGAGGACGAGCTGGTAGCCGTCGACGCTGACGGACACGTTGAACCACAACGCGTTCGCGTCCCACGTCAGCGTATTGTCTCCGATCGCAATTTGATTGACGTTTTCGCTTTGGTTGAATGAAAAGGTACCCGTGGCCGTGCTCTGAACGGTCGTCCCGTTGACGTCTACGATGAGGACATCAAAGAGGGCAGGCGAAGGCGTGGACGCGCTCGGGTCGCCCTGGTTCCACCTCAAGACGGTGGGGAACGTCCCGTGCAAGAACAGCGCCCACTGTTCCCACCCTTGTTGGCCTTCGCAAGTCTCGATCTGAGGAAGCGTGTCGGCCGCGTTGCGGACGGTGACGTTGGACACGGGCACGTGTCCCGTGCAGTTGTACAGATTGGTCGTCTTGTAGACATCGTAGTCGGAACCTGGTGCAAAGCACGACGCCGGACGGATGTAGGCACTGGCCACCACGGTCGCCGCTGCGATGAGAAGCCGGGAATGGAACATGGACGGACGTGGGGTTGATGCGGTGGAGGGAGTGTAACGACATTTTGTTACGAGCTTATATATGTAAGTCCAACATACAAATGTATATGCGGGAAACTTTTAGGGCTGTTTGGTCGATTTATGTAAAATCTGAAGCACGGTGGTAACCAAATGCCGCCTAGTTTCAGCTGTACTGGCGCCTAGTAGAAGCGATGCTATGCATGTGTTCCGAAAGTCACCGCATAGAAGGACTTGGTAATCAGTGACTTGGAAAAACTTACTGGACAACAATGGCCTTCAAGTTGAGGACCTCGAACTTTGCAACTTGTAGTGATGCCGCATACTTGATGAGATGCGTCACTCAACTATTTCTGGCAAGCATCAGGCTCGCTGAGAGCAATGAGTTTCTTTCGGGAGTATTTAGGGACATTTGGAAGGGCAGTGTCCCAAAAATCTGCATCATAATTAATATCGTATCGGTTAGAGAGGACGCAGCCTTAGTAGACGAACGGACGAATCTTTGTCAAGCGGCCATCATAATCCAGGATGGACTCAATTTCAAGTTGGTCCGTTACTCACGGCGAACCCACACTGCCAACAAAGGGCTGCAAGGTGGCCGCGCATTCCTCCCGCCAATGTGCCTGGGGGTCTAAGGAGACGAGGAGACCGCCATCCTGACCATTGGGGGATTCAAGAACGTCTTATGTCCGGACACTGCAGCCTTTCGGAATGGGCCGACGCTATTTGATGATGGCCCTGACTGGCACCACTAGGACAACATGGGCGGCCGAGGCACGAAGGCATTGCAAGGACTCTGTATTCCAAGGTACGTGTGACGCTTGGAGTGGGCCATACGGTCCATGTCAACAGATTGTTTCATTCACGCGATAGTCTGTTACTAGTCCCGATCGTGATTTCATTTAAGCCCCCTAATCTGAGCCCGTTTCACTCGGTGGAGCCCAAGAAAACTTTCAATGCTTTGGTTGACAGCCGCTATCTTCTGAGCCTATGCCCTATGTAGAAGAGAACGAGATCAAGGAATCTTTCGCTCAGGCCTCCGGATCGTCTCGGCCCCGCCGGGAGATGTGTTTTGTCGGAGGGTCCGCAAGGTTGACATGACGACATTCAACGCAACTCTACTATTATAAAATCGCGTTCCACCACGAACACTGCTTTCGTGGTCATCCCATGTGGCCTGGAGAAATGGAAGCAATCGAGGAGTTCTTTTCACTCGCCATGCAACCAGGGCTCAAAGTACTTTTAGGCATACGAAATTGGAACATCATTTGCGCGATGTGGGCTCTCCCGAGGTCACCCGGATGTTGCAGTACGGGCCCTATATCAGTTGCGTGACATAACCCTACATCATGATCTGTTTCCTGATGCCAGTGGCTCATACACGTATCCATATCTTAAACACTGTAGAGTGTAGGAGCACTCTCTTGCCCGCCTTTACCCTCACAACGGTGCCCCCGGTCAGTTGAAAGCCATTTCAGCTGCGTTAGCGGAAAGTAGTTGTGCACTGGGTGTAGGATGAACGTGAGCAGCTCGTCCTAAAGCGTTCCTGAAATTTGACTGAATTAATTGACAGGATTTTGACAGACTCGTCCGTCTCGCTGATGACCTCTATTCACGTTACGAGGCCCAAGGCAATCCCTCGGACCTCAGCTTATGCATTCTTCACTATCGCTCGGCATTGGCCTTGGCCAGGTCATCCACCACCTTATCTGACGACATACGGGGAAAACTGCTCAGTAACCTTGCCAACGCCCTCTCCACCCGTTTCCAGCGTCACGGCGATATAGCTGACCTAAACCACTCGGTGGAGTGCCATCTCACAGCCTTGGACTTTCGCCCTCCTGGACATCCCGGACGAGCCAACACGCTGTCCAACTTCGCCACCACATTGCTCGTGCGGTATGGCCGCCTTAACATACCAAAAGATATCGAACTGGCTATCAAACACTTTAACACGGCACTTTCCATACTTCCTCCTGATGGCCGTCTGATCCCTCTCATGAACTATGCCAGTGCCCTATTCTCCCGATTCCAACACTCTGGGGATGTTTCAGATCTCAGTAATGCAATTCGGCAATACCGTGCCGTAGCGGATTCCTCTCCTGCAGAGAATAGATCCACCTCATATTACAATCTTGCCAACGCCCTCTTGTCTCGTTTCAAGTTGGAAAATGACCCAAAAGACCTAGAGCTCTGCATCAAGTATGCAGCTATTGCATTACACGATATGAACAGTGGTCACCCAGACCGTTTTCTCGCACTGTCGTGCTTTTCGACGGCACTCATCAGACGATTTGAACTCCACGGTGCCACCGAGGACCTGCAGAGTGCGGTGGAAAATCTCAAATCTGCGCTTGAACTGCGATCAGCTCAAGATACACCACCGTTCATGGCATTCTACGATCTAGCGGACGCACTCGTGATGCGTTACAAGTTGCGGTCTAACCTCCCTGATCTCGAAACCGCGATCGAACATTACCGCACCGCCCTTGGTCTCCTCTCCCCTGGTCATAAAGATGAGGGTATCTTATCAGATAATCTAGGGAGCGCCTTGTTCCTTCGCTTCTCAAGGTTGAGAGGTTCAAACGACCTTGAGGAGGCCATCCAAAAACATTTTCTTGCCTTGTCTGTCCACTCCAAGGATTCATCTCGACGCGTCAATACGCTCGAGACACTCGGGATGTGCCTAGATGCTCGCTTCCAGCAATTCCGTGATCCTGAAGACCTTCACACCGCCATCGACATTTACAACAAAGCGCTGTTCGAGACTTCACATGACCATCCTCGTCGTGCAACCATCCTCAACAGGACCGCAAGCAGTCTGGAGACACGGTTTAGGTTATATGGGGCGATCGTCGACTTGGATAGATCCATCTCCTATTGTCGTGAGGCGCTCGAGCTGTTGTCTCATCATTCAGATCAAGCAACGTCATACCAAGTGCTCGCCTCCTCCCTCATACTCCGGTTCGAGGAGACAGGGGACGAATTCGACCTCGATGAAGCCTACCTCCATTGCAGCACTTGCATGAACATTTGGTGCGCATCAGATTCGATACGAGCAGCCTGCAACCTACTTCTCGCCCGTATCTTGAAGGCACGCATCCTTCCCTGGGAGGCCAAGGACATTGAATCCATATTCCAGCACCTCCACTTCGCCAAGGATCTTTGTACGTTGAACCACCCCCTGATTTCGGACGTCTACGCGGAACTCGCGTCGACGTGCTACCTTCGCTTTCTCGTCGGACAAAGACCCTCTGATCTCCGAGACGCTTTCGGGCATCACGAGCTCAGTATGAGTGTCGCTGGCGGCTCTACTGGGCCTGCATTTCGCGCATCGCTTCAGTGGGTCAGGTACGCGGAGGCGTACGGTCACCAGTCAGGCATCGACATGTACCGCAACGCGCTCCGTCTGGCAGATCGCCATATCTTGTCAATGCGCTCGACCGAGCTTCGACGATGTGTAGTCAGGAGATGCATTGTGGACCTGGCATACGATGGCGCTGCCTTCGCACTGCGTCTCCAGGAGCCGATGGACGCCATCGAAGCGCTCGAAGGGGGTCGATCCATCCTGTGGTCCCAGCTGGTACGGGCAAAAACGTGCTTGGATGAGCTGCGACTCATGGGAGAGCAAGGGGCGTCGCTGGCAGACGACTATGAGCGCCTCTCCTTGCAGCTCGAACGTCTTCCTCGGGCTTCGGCATCCAAGGCCATCAAACCTTTGCTGAAGGAAAAGGAGGCGGTTGTAGAGCAGATCCGGCGCGTCGAGGACTTCAAATATTTCCTCAAGTCGACACCCTACGCCGAGCTCGACAGGGCTGCACGAGACGGCCCGGTCGTCATCCTCACAGCGACTCGGCATACGTGTGATGCGCTCATTTTGGTGTACAACACGCCACCCATTCACGTTCCCCTCACACGCGTGACGCCCAAGGACGTATCCAAGATGGGGGAACGATTTCGAGAGCTGACTTGGAACCCCGTCGCCGGCGGCGACAACGAAGGCGCGCTGGAACATCTATTGTCGGATCTTTGGGACCTTGTCGTTCTCCCCGTCGTCCAACAGTTATTGCCCTACGCTCCGAAGGGCTCCCGCCTGTGGTGGTGCCCTGCCGGCGTGTTTACGTCCATACCCCTGCACGCTGCAGGACCATACAAGCAAGGCGAGCCAAGCCTGTCGCACACATACATCTCCTCGTACACGCCGACGCTCCAGTCCTTGATACGCGCTAGATCCGGAAGGGTTCACGAGGAAAGCCCACGTTCCTCCCGTCGCCGTCCAAGCATAAGCTTTCTCAAGCGCAAAACGTCAAAACAGTCGTTTTCGGCGGCTCACCAGGGGATGCCCGTCACGGTCGTCGCGATCGGGCTCGGCGGTAGTGGTAGTGATACTCACACAGGGTCGTCCTCGTCCGACGTGGACACCTGTCGCGAGCTCGGTCTCGTACGGAATCGCATTCCGCCTAGCATGCCATTCAGACGACTGGAGGGCAGGGAAGAGGTCACCTCGGCGGCCGTCCTTGCCGCCTTTCGGGCTTCCTCGGCGTGGCTCCACCTTGCGTGTCCCGCCTCGCTAGACACTGCCCTACCGTGTCGTTCGGGATTTGCGACGAGGGACGGCACGTTGTCATTGAACGACATCTCCCAGGCGCGCCCGCGGGCCGAGTTTGCGTTCTTGTCTGGACGGTGTCATAAAAGCAGTAACAGTGCCGGAGGGGAGGACACCGGGTGGGGAGAGACGATGAATCTGGCAAGTTCGCTGCAGTATTGCGGGATTCGGAGCGTCGTCGGAACGCTGTGGCCGGTAGACGACGAGGTTGTGCTGCAGGTGGCTGATGCATTCTACGAGCAGATCGTTCCAAACGTGGGAGGGCTGATGCAGTGTACCAACACGGCGCGGTCGCTGGACGAGGCGCTGAAGTTGATCGAAAAGGAGCTCCCGTTGGCGCAAAAGATTGCGTTTATACACGTAGGCATTTGAGTTTGGCGCATGACGACATGAGAGTGTGTAGACGATTATCCTCTTACCTATTGAACGACGCATAGATGATATGAACCCTAAAATCTCAAAGTCTGTTGTATGAAGAAAGAGCCCACAATACGTTCCCTCGTCAAGGGACGTTAAAATACAGGTCGTCAATTAATCTTCAATATCCAAGTCACCATAGGGTTTGGCTCGGAAATATGACTCCTCAAAGTGATGCACCCGGACGAAACCATCTTCCCCTCCAGAAGCGTAGCACGTTCCGGCAGGATGAACTGCAATACTAAAGGTATATGATCAGTTAAACCAACCATTCATCAAAGAAATGAACGACTGACGTGTTCACAGGTCCGAAATGGCCCTTTACCCGCCCAACCTCTTCCTCGAACACCTTATGCCAGAAACGGGTCTCAAATTTGCCCTGCCGTAAGGACGTCGTCGTGACCTGCATTGCCTCTTGCCCTCCGCCGAGAAGAACCTGTACGCCTTCCCTAGTTAGAGAATGGCTTTCATTAAAAGCTACGTAGTTGGTACTCACGTAGGGCTTATTTGGTGCGAGCGCTGCGCTGTTGAGTGGGGTTTCCGTAGAGTATGTCTTGAGTACCCGTAGAGTTTTGGTATCGTGTAGCTTGAGGCACAGAAAGTAAGGAGTGGCGTCGACGAGGATGGTTAAACGGGTAGGAAACTAACCCGAGCTGTTTTATCCTTGCTACTTGTCACGAAATAAGTTCGATCTGGAGACAGTTGAAGATCCGTAACGGCATCCATGTGCGCACGTTCGTTGTTTAACATTTCCGTTCCAGAGACGGCGTCAAAAAGGGCGACCTTGCCGGATTCATGACCAGTGAGAATAACGTTCGGTGTGTAAGTAAACGCGCACACGGTGGCTTTGGAGCCAATGGGATTAAACATGTGTTCCGGTTCGAGCGATTCTGCAACGGGAGACAGCAGACGTGAGCGACATCCGTATCACAAGAAAGAAGAGGACGGACGGTCTGTTCCATCGCCGTTGCGGTTTAACCTGAAGACGCGAATGGCGCATTGGTGTCCCATACGTTGTTCGGTGATACAGACGACCCTCTCGTCGTCGTCGCTGAACACGACCCGTTTCACCGCAGTCGGGAACTCCCAAACGTACAGACATTTCCCGTTCGAAACGTTCCAGAGGCGTAGCTGGTTGTCTGCCGAGCCGGAAACCATGAACTTGGATTGTGCTAGCATACTATGGTGAGCCTCACAGCAGACCCAACAACGAATGTACGAGAGGTTCGGACTCACAATCGACGTCGATCGTCCACACCGTGCCGTTGTGACCATCATATGTCCCAAGCCGTTCACCGTTATGGGA
>JBBPLP010000926.1:0-11015 GCA_038089875.1 Fistulinella prunicolor
ACACCATATACCCACCACATGGGTATGGGTATGGGTATGGGTATAAGATGGCCATACCCATACCCATACCCACATGATACCCATACCCATGACCCATGTGGGTATCCCATACCCATGCAGTTGCCTAGTGGCGACTGTCAGTCTGTCGGGTCTGTCCACAGTCCGTACAGTTGCCACAGTCATGGCGACATCTTGCTGATGCCGCCCTGCCAAAACCCTAAAAACCTTGTCAAGCATCAAGCAAGGTGATGTGCATTAAAACGAGCTGCATATATCTACAAGGGCGATCATTGAAAATAACGCAGGAAGCAAGCAAACAAGTATCCCAGCAAGCCAATCCGCTGGGAAAGCAAACGAAGATGTTACGGGCTAACATGGCTAGCATAGATTATCGACGCCAACTTTTGAGGACTCATTTCTTCATCTCTTGGGACGAAACTACATGGGAACGGGAGGGGATGCCTACAGAGCCTCCCATCAGCATCGACACGTCTCTCCAAGCAAAACGCCGCTCACGTTATAAGCCCCATCCTCCACTTCACATTTTCAGAACCCTCCGTCTTTTCGATCCTGAAGAGCGTCAACATACATACCAATGCAGACCATAGTGAAGCGTCCGCAACGTGTCTCCCTGGACTATGCACGCCATGTCAGATAAAATACATACACGAACGAACGAACGCACCACACCCGGCGCCCGAATCCAAATATCCAGGGAATCTTGTCTTCGTTCAGTGTACCATCCTCCCGCAAGAACCGTTCTGGAATGAACGCCTCGGGTTTTGGATATCTTTTCTCGTCGTGCGATATCGCCCTATCATGCCATCGTCATCATGCCAAGTGTGCACTGACGAACTGATTCCCCTTACCAGATATTGGCCATTATTATTGCACCTGCCCAGAATGATCACGCAGAGTCATCGCAAACGTCCGAAGTTGCTCACCTTGCGGAATGTAATACCCTTCATAGACATCGTCTTCAGTAGTGGAATGAGGAACACCTAAGACTTGTAAGATGACTCAGAAACCCAACGCAAGATCGAGCATACCGACAGGCGTCACTGGATGCCACCTCATTGTTTCTCGCAACACAGCTTCCACATACGGCAACGAGGTCCGGTCTTCAAAGTTTGGTAATCGTTGTTCCCCGATGACACGGTCGATTTCCGCCTGGGCACGCTGTTGAACTTGCGGATGGTTCATCATGAGGTAAACAAATATTAAAAGGGTAGAATTAGTCTGTCATCTACACATTATAATATGATCTCAATCGATAGAAGGGTGAAACGAACCGTCTCGACGGAAGCTGAGGGCGTTGTTAACCCCAAATAATGAAACGTGCTGGTGATAGAAAGGGGCAGTCACCTGAATACAACGTCCCTGCAGATTCCTTGACCGCTTGCACGAGCTCAGGTTGCTCCGGACCGTCATGCAGGCGGTATCGCATAATCGCGTCAGCGACCATAGACGGTGCGGCACTCCCGTCCTCCTTGTACTCGTTAGCTTCATGCATAGAACACCCAGTGATTTTTCAGCACGTACGACGCGTTGTTTGACCCATGTATACGGCGCATTCAATGCATCAAATGTCAGACGCCGGCATTCAGCTGCCTTGGACTTGAACCCCATTCCCGGAAACCACGGTGGCAACGCTCTGACTACATCACACACACATCGAAGAACGATCAAGAGACGTCAGGATGAGTTATATGAACGCACCAAATGGAAACACAGCGCATAGTACGGACAGTTCAGGCGTGGCGATATGGAGGAAAATGTCTATAGCGCGTTGTATTGACGTTACGAACGTCTCTCCGCCTTTTATATCGTACCCATACGTCACCGCCATGACCACGGCTGCGGAGAACCTGCATGAGTAGTGTGAGCGCCGCACTGGAGACATTTCTGCAGAGCGCAACGAGTACGCACGTGGTAAAATGTGCAGCATAGCGAGCCGGGTCGTCCAATAGGTGCGACAACAATTCATATGCTCTCTGCAATTGTGCTTCACGGTAAGCTAACGCAGCCTTAGCATTGAATACTTGATGTAACAATCGTCGCTGCAGCCTGAACTTTGGCCCATACGGCGTGGAAGAGATGGCCCATTCCCAACCGAACCTTCCCATGTTCGTGTACACGTTAGAAATGGTGGGGTGAACAGAGACGAATCTCAGATAGCGTGAAAACGTACATCTCATGAAGAGAGGCAACAGGCCGATCGGAATACTTTTGCGAACGTTTTTCCAGTAATGCGACTGCGGTTTCTTCTGAGTTCAGTACGATAATGTCCTGACCCAAAATACACGTGTACACAATATCCCCTATGGAATTCGGTGATCACATGCCGATCTCCTATATAGACGGCCTTGTGGTGACAAAGGGACTTACCGTACGTCTTCGAGTGCTTCATATATGTGAGATGTGGTGCGTCTTTGTTCATACCCAGCACATTTCCAAGGAAAGGAACAGGCGTCGGGCCAGGCGGGAGCAGCGATCTGCCAGGGTATACCGATGGCCGCCGTTTGAGCTTCCGCACGCCGTCGATGGCTAGCACCACGGCTACGAGTACGAGCAGGGTCAAGATCATTGGGTGGTAGTATGGTAGAGCTACCTGTAGGGCATTATCTGGGTCTGCTTATTTAACATTGGTACGTACCGGCACCTGTGGTTTCCACGTCAGCGCTCTAATTAGAGGTGCCACCATGCAGGCTCAGTCAAGTTCGGCAGGGGACCACCTGTAGCTAGGTTGCAGACGTCAGAATTAATGTTGAATTATCGCCAGACGCAGGGATGCGTAAACGGCGTCAATGACGACCCGAACAGCATCTACAATTCGTAGCTGACTCACCTCGCTCCAGCTGCGTGTCAAAAAAGGAAACTGTGTCATAACACACTATCCGGTCCAACCAGAGTCCTCGATAGGCCCTCGCATAGCTTTGCGAGAGCCTTCAGAAACGCAACGTAACAGCCGCTTGCAGATTGCGGCAACCAGGGGGCGCAATGGAGCGACAACCGTTGGTAGCATATAGAAGCGATTCAGATCAGTGGGGCAGCCCGCTGCAGTGTGCACTGTCTCGCGTTCACAGAGAAACACCTTGAAGAAACCCGCGTACGTAGTAGGCCAAAAATCGACGAGTCCTTTGCGTTCAGGCTTCTCCACAAAGTCGGGCAGGCATGCCTCGAGCCAACAGTCCATCGCCTTTGTCATCCAGACTTGCGACCCATGTTTTAGGAATAGGGAACCTACTAATTCAATGAGGCACAGAATTAATGTTAACGTCAAATGTTGCTGCAGAAGTACAAATGCTATGATCACCAATTAATGACTAGACTCACAATCTGACTAAATTTGAGGGGTTGACGGGTCACAAAAGCATGCAGATCGGTGCCTAAGGGGTATTGACACAACGGTTTGAGGAATTCAGTGAGACGAGGCTCACATGAGATGAGGCTCACATGAGACTTCGAAAAGATATGATTTCAGATTAGTATCTTCATGTAATTTGGGGGTCTGATCGATCTGATCAAGTGCCCGATCCGTGTGTGACGCGTGACGTGTGATATGACAAGCGGTTGAAACCCAACCGTGACCATGATATTCAATCGGAGGTCTCCGTCGCTGCAACGGCGCAAGCATATCCGCTAAACCTCTACTGTCAGTTGTTTCATCTGAGCTGTTTCGCAGATCCGGGATGAATCGATTCAAGGTTTAGTCAGAGATTTGTTATTTTAACACTAGTTGAAGAGCTACTTGATGACGCGCTTTTTTGCCAACCGTTTTGCCCTATCCCAACTTGAGCTTTGACGCCCGCTATAATACTTGATATGCTCCACCTCATCATCCCAATCCCAACCCTCGTTCTAGCTTTTTTATGGTTGAGGAATCTCATACAAAAGAGGAGAGATAACCCGGCAGGGTTGCCGCTGCCTCCTGGACCTCCCCGACTTCCGATCGTCGGAAACCTGTTCGGGATCAAAGACCTAGGAGCCCAATGGTTGACGTATGCCGAATGGAGCAAAAAGTATGGTAGGTGCCCTCACTTTCACTTTCACTTTCTCCCCGTCTCATCTCACCTATGCCAGGCAATCTCTTATACATCGAGATCCTCGGGCAGAAGATTATGGTGATCAACTCTGAGAATATCACCGAGGACTTGTTGGAAAAGCGGTCCCAGAACTACTCTGACCGACCACAGGTTCCGATAGTCACTTTGTGAGTCCGCACCTCGATAGAAGCGCTCGGACTGATGATTCATGGTCACTAGGATGGGTTGGGAGTTCAACATTGGGTTCCTTCCATATGGACCGTCGTGGCGAAAGCATCGAAAGGCGATGCACTACGCACTGAACCAGACCGCCATACTCAACTATCGTGATATCCAGCTGAACAGCGCCCATCAACTCGTCAGAAACATTGCGTTAGTGCCAAAGGACATGGAGGTACATCTTAGAACGTAAGAGCGTCTCCCCTTCCTAGAGCTCGGATACGTTGCGTCGCGTCGGAAGTTTTTTTCTCTGATGAACGTATCGTGTCAGGTTCACCGCGTCGACAATTATGAAGATTGTGTATGGATACGAGATGGCGCCACAGAACGACATGTTCGCTTTGATCGCAGATCGCGCGGGCGAGATGTTGACCAACTGTTTCTTCCCTGGTGCTGCCCTGGTAAACACGTTCCCCGTCCGTATGTATTATATTCGTTTCTTCTTCTTCCTCGAAAATATTGATGCCAACCTGGAACGAAAAAAGTACAATACTTGCCAGAGTGGTTCCCTGGTGCTGGATTCAAGCAATACGCCAAGAAATGCCGGAAGTTGACACGCGAGTTACGAGATCTGCCTTATGATTTCGTTCGAAAGCAAATGGCAGAGGGGATTGCGCCGCATTCGATGGTCTCGGAGATGCTCGAGAACAACGAGGAAGAGGTGGTTATCAAGTCTGTCGCTGGTACTTCCTATGCTGGTGGGTAAAAAAGTTTTAAATTTTAGACTCCTTTGAACTTGACTTGACAACTACTCTCCGTTCCTCTTGATCCGTGAAGGTACCGTCGAAACGGTGAGTGCAATAAAAAAGTTCGATGCTTGCCTACTTACTCGTGACCAGTCGTCTTCCGCTCTTTCTGCCTTTATGATGGCCATGCTCATGTTCCCCGACGTACAGAAGAAAGCCCAGGCCGAAATCGACTGCGTGACGGGTGGAAGCAGGATGCCCGACTTTTCTGATCGGCCGTCGATGGTCTACCTTGAAGCGACTTACCGGGAATTGTTAAGATGGTGCCAGGTTACCCCCCTCGGTAAGGCCACCGTTTCGTGATTCGAGTAAGATTTGTTGCTGGCACGGATGACGGAATCGCCGCGTAGGGGTACCCCACATGACGACGAATCATGACGTGTACGATGGCTATTTCATTCCAAAAGGTCGGGACAACGTATTCATACGAGGTGTGCATTCCGCTGACGTACCAGATCAGGCACGATAGTTTTTGCGAACGTCTGGTGCGTCCACCTAATTTATTGCACAACGTGTGCGCTACTTGGCTCATTTGGATCCGTACTATTAGGTCGATGACACACAATGAGAACAAGTATCCCGATCCTATGCGGTTCATGCCTGAACGATTCATCGATGCCAAGGGCCGCCTCACGGACGACACTGCGGAACAGCAATTTGGCTTTGGTAGGAGGTGAGGCACATGATAATCCATGCCCGGTAATTTACCGCGATGCGATTCGCACAGGATCTGTGTCGGCAAACACTTGGCAGAAGTTGCTGTATGGATTGCCATGGTGTCTGTCCTCGCTGTGTTCAACGTCAACAAAGCAGTCGATGAACAGGGGCGTGAGGTTGACGTTGTACCCCAGTATACACCAGGTGTGATTATGTGAGTAGACGATTGTTCTCGGATCTGTCCTGAGCGTGGATTGAAGCGACTGTCGCTATAGTCATCCGAAGGCATACCCTTTCTCAATCACGCCGAGGTCCTCCCATGCAGTGCAACTCGTTCAGCAGGCCGAAATCGATACATAAGATACGCATCATGAGATGGCCAGTGTCGATCGGTGTTGTATAGTGAGGGAGAGCGCACGGAGTGTGTCAATATAAATGGAGATCTGTCCGAATTGTTGCTGTACTTATAGTCTCGGAATTTCCAACGCTGCCACTGCGTAATTGATAATCACTAGTAACTGCATTGATCCACGATTTAAACCGAATATCCCAGTGTGGTGTATGATCAACTACCGACACTACGATAAACTGGGGTATACAGCGGGAAGTGAAAGAAGTGAAGGTATACAGACGCTTGCGCAGACCCACAAACTCGCAGGATGCATCGGCCGGGAACGAAAGTCCACCCAGGACCCAGGGAGTCAGCCTACCTGGTGCCCGAAGAATGTCGTCAAGGCCAGCCACTAGTGTGGCGGTGGGTACGATCGATGAGATCTGGTCCTGGTAGGCGGGCTTGCGTTTCCCATAGCATCTCGTGGCGTCCCAGTCCAAGGTGGGTCTTAACACCTAGTCTGGTCACCAGACTAGTATCAAACCGTGCGGTGTCTTACTCTATTTTATTATCGTTCCGGGACAGTACGTAACCCACCTGAGGCAGAGGCACTGTGAACGAGTCGGAGCCTACCAATTTGTGTATATCATGTCTCACAGATTTCACAGAAGGGAATGCCGCCCTCGCTCACAACTTCGCAAGCATGCCAAGCGACTCGCCACAAGACACATCACGACAATTTCAAGCGGAGCTGGTCGGCACACCGGGCATCCAAGTTCTGGTGCACGACACACTCAGCTTGCTACTCCTGGCCAGGCTAAGCTGCATTCCGCTGGTGTGACGATGCGTGAAGCTGCTGATACCCCATTCAAATACTCATCCTTCTATCAGGAAATGATGCGGCGGAGGCGTAGAGATCCATGCCATGAGTGGAATGTCTCACCTCTGCAACATAATCATCAATGCGCCGCTGATACCTTCGGCAAACTGAGACATGAACGTGAACGGCTAACAGTTACTCAGTCATCTCTCGTCATGGCTTCGTGCTACATAAACCTCACGATGGAGTGGCTTTAGTCCAGGGCCTGCTCAACGATATGTTCCATCTCACTACTGCGATCCCGATTCTCATTCTAGTTTTCTTCTGGTTGAGGAATATTCTCCAGAAGAGGAGAGACAACCCGGCAGGGTTACCACTGCCCCCTGGGCCTCCCCGACTTCCGATCGTCGGAAACTTATTCGGGATCAAGGACCTAGGAGCTCAGTGGCTGACGTACGCCGACTGGAGCAAAAAGTATGGTAGGTGCCCACTCTTTCTCTTTCTTCCCTTCTTCCGGTGGTGGTCGGCTCATCACTTGCGACATGGCACGCCAGGCGATCTCTTGTACATCGAGATCCTCGGCCAGAAACTTTTGGTGATCAACTCTGAAAAGGTTGCTGAGGACTTGTTGGACAAGCGATCCCAGAACTATTCTGACCGACCTCAGGTTCCAATGGTTACTTTGTGAGCCCACTTCGTCATCTCAGTGAAGTGCTGGACTGATGATTTATGGCGCTAGGATGGGCTGGGAGTTTAACGTCGGATTCCTCAACTACGGGCCATCGTGGCGCAAGCATCGAAAAGCAATGCACCACGCGTTGAACCAGACCGCCATGCTTAACTACCGTGATATCCAACTGAGCAGGGTTCATCAGCTCGTCAAAAACATCGTGCTGGTACCAGAGGACATGGAGGTGCACCTTAGGACGTAAGGGCATCTCTCTTCTGAAGAACCCGTCCGCGTCGATATTTGTTTCCCTAACGAACATGTTATGACAGGTTCACTGCGTCGACGATCATGACGGTCGTATATGGATATGAGATGGCGCCGCGGAATGACTTGTTTGCTTCGATTGCAGATCGCGCAAGTGAAATGTTGACCAACTGTTTCTTCCCTGGTGCTGCCCTGGTAAACACGTTCCCCGTTCGTACGTACTGCATTCGTTTATTCGGAAACGTTGACATGAACCTGGGACAAAATAAAGTACGATACTTGCCCGAGTGGTTCCCTGGTGCTGGATTCAAGCAATACGCCAAGAAATGTCGGAAGTTGACACGCGAGCTACGGGATTTGCCGTATGATTTCGTTCGAAAGCAGATGGCAGAGGGGATTGCGCCGCATTCGATGGTTGCGGAGATGCTCGAGAAGAACGAGGAAGAGGTGGTCATCAAGTCTGTCGCCGGAACTACGTATGCTGGTGAGTATAAAAGCCTTTGATTTGGATACCCTTGGACTTGACGCGATTAATGTTCTCCGTTCCTCTTGATCCGTGAAGCCGCTGTGGAAACAGTGAGTGCGATAAATGGCATCAGTATTTGTCTACTTACTCGCGTCCATTATAGTCGTCTTCCGCTCTCTCGGCCTTTATGATGGCCATGCTCATGTTCCCAGACGTGCAGAAGAAAGCCCAAGCCGAAATCGACCGCGTGACGGGGGGAAACAGGATGCCCGACTTTTCTGATCGCCCGTCGATGGTCTATCTCGAAGCGACTTACCGAGAGTTGCTAAGATGGTGTCAAGTCACTCCGCTCGGTGAGACGACTCTTTCGTGCTTCGAGTGAGTTACTTTGCTGACATGGATGACGGGATCACCTCACAGGGGTACCCCATATGACAACCAATCATGACGTATACGAAGGCTTTTTCATTCCAAAAGGTCGGGACAACGTATTCATACGAGGTATACGTTCCGCTGACACATCAGGTTAGACACGATCGTTTTTGCAAACATCTGGTCCGTCGACGCGTTGTCATGACGTCCGCACTACTTGACTCACAATGACCCGTGCTGTTAGGTCGATGACGCACAATGAAAACAAGTATCCCGATCCAATGCGATTCATGCCTGAACGCTTCATCGACGCCAAGGGCTGCCTCACGGACGACATTGGGGAACAGCAATTTGGTTTCGGCAGGAGGTGAGGCACATAGTTCATGTTCTCGACAAAGCGAAACCCGGTGACTCACCATGATGCGATTTGCACAGGATCTGTGTCGGCAAATACCTGGCGGAAGCTGCCGTATGGATTGCCATGGTGTCCGTGTTGGCCGTGTTCAACATGAACAAGGCAACAGATGAACATGGTCGTGAGGTCGACGTGGTGCCTCAGTATACGCCAGGCGTAATTATGTGAGTCGGATGATCATTCTCGGTGCTAGTCCTAGACGTAGACTGATGCTGACTATCACCATAGTCATCCAAAGCCGTACCCTTTCTCGATCACACCGAGGTCCCCTCGTGCAATGCAACTAGTTCAGCAGACCGAGGTCGATACATGAGATGGACCCTATAGAAGGGCCAGTGTCAATTGGTGCTGTACAACGATGCAAGGGGCACGAAGTATGTTATAAATGTACATAAATTAGAATGCTGTGTAATATATATTCCTGTCAAGTACGAGTCTTCACTGCCAGAATCATACCCTCCGGCGTGGGCACGTCTATCACCTACCCTATCCGAGGAATGCGTTATAATACGTGTGCTGCCTAAAACAGGCCAGCTGTGCGCCTTTTGGCCAAGATACATGCGTTGGTCCAGTACAAATGTAATCTAAGTTCGTGGACGTTAGTGTGGCGTACAATAAGATAGCCGTCGTTCATAACAAGTGTGGCTGCGTGAATGAATAAAGGTCCGCAGTAAAATATATAGTTATATCCTGTGACAAAAATGTCTGAGTATCGACGCGACGGAGAGGTGGCATAATCACTCACCATCTGGGCTGGATCTGTCGTTCTGGATAGAGATGCATCATGATCTGGTCAGTGATGTACTCTGCTTCGACTTGAGAGGAAGATGGTCTGTACCCGCCATATGACGGGCGTCTGAGCGGAAGTTGCGGTGGCGATCGTCCTACGTCGTTCTGTCGAGAAGACCGTGACACTGGGCTCTGGGAACCGTACACGAGGTGTCTCCTGTCATCTGCTGCGACGTAGTCAAAGCCCTCTCTCCCTCGTCGACGCATGCTTGGATCGGGTCCATGTCGTCGCATCTCTGATACGGTGCGTTTGCGTTGTTCCTCCTCCACAGCCTGGGTGCGTCGTGCCGTAGTCCGTTCCTTGAGATAGCGTTCCGTGTCGTGTGCGCGGGACGAGGAGATCTTGTACGTCCCTTCGCAGTAGAAGCCACCTGGAACGCCACGACATGGGTAGGCGCCCTTGACGGTCTGTGGGTTGTTTGGGAAGATGCAGTCGGGTTGAGAGCACTTGTTGTGGTATGGTGAGGGCCAATCGGGCGGGAGCGTCGTGGGCTTGGACTTTTTGGAAACTGCGGAAGGGGGTTCGTGGTCAGTCGTGGTGGCGCACATGTCTGGGACGGGCCATACGCACAAAAGATCATGTCGGTCGTGAATCGTCAGGATTGCGGGAAGGAAGTCTTGGATAGGGAAACGCAGGCGGCGTGTGCTTAATACCTCGACCTGGTCCACTGGCTTATGAAAGCGGCCGTGTCAGCATGGAGGCGCGCGGCCGGACATGCATTTAAATCGTGTTAATGTGATGAGGTCAGAGGCACTGCTGAGATGGGGAGTGGAGGGTGCATCGCCGCAGTCTCGGCTGGCGTCATTTCACAGAAAATGTGATCCGGTCCGAGAAAGACCCGCACTGCATTGGTGACAATACAATTGTGATCCCGAGCCTTCGCTCGTTGCTCTGAAAGTGCTAGAAGAATCGCCGACGGACCTATACGAAGGGTCGGGGGATGCTAAATCGTACTATGGGCGCCGAGGGAACTCGGAGGATGGGCGTTTCTTCGGTGAACGGAGGCAACGTGCCGTCTAATTCACAAATGTGACGACGCGTGAAATTAATAATAAGCGTATATACACGGTGTTAGGTTAAGTAAATAACAGACGGAGGCTGCTCACATGTCACACGTCCTGGCCAGTGATGCTTTCGCGGGTGTCAGCGGACGTTCGGTAGGCAAGTACTATCGACCCTTTGAGTCACGACTGCGGCACGACGATAACTTGCGTCTTGT
>JBBPLP010000927.1:0-11010 GCA_038089875.1 Fistulinella prunicolor
TTATTTATTTTGCTTGATGGGGGCGGGAACCGCCGTCGGGCCGCTGTTCATGTGTTGAACTCATCGCGACGTCCTTCCATCGCGGTCGCCGCAACGGCACTGGACACATCCCATTCATACATATTTACCGTCGATATCTTTTCTTTCTTCTTTTCTTTCATCGGGCGTCATTGTTCTCATATATATACTTTTGGGGGACGTTTACAACCAGTCCTCCCATCAGGCATGGTGTGAATATATATATCTGGGGGACGTTTACGCCCGGTCCCCCATCGGACATTCAGTTTATATGTCTCTGGGGGACGTTTACGCCCGGTCCCCCGTCGGACGTTGTGTTTATGTCTCTAGGAGACGTTTACGCCCAGTCCCCCGTTGGACATTGTGTTTATATGTCTCTGGGGGACGTTTACGCCCGGTCCCCCGTCGGGCACTGTGTTTATGTCTCTGGGGGACGTTTACGCCCGGTCCCCCGTCGGGCATTATATACATATTGGGGGGCGTTACGTGCTTTCACATTGTAGACGCGTCCTGGTGGCCAAAACCGGCAACCACGCGAGCTGACTGCCCACGCTGGACGCGCCTGTGGCACTTGCTCGTTCAATGGCAGGCTGGACTAGCCCACCACACCACGCGCAAGTGCAGACTGTCGTCGCGTGCCACCCAGTTCCCTGGATGCGAAGCCGGCTTTGCAGCCGGGAACACGCTAGGACACCATCTCACCACGCGATCCGATTGACTCGGATCCGCATTGGCCCATCTTGACGATGGGAACGCGTGGTACTAAGGTCGCAAGCCACAAGCCGCCACTCCAAGAGGAGTTACTGGCAGCGACCCTCCGGCGTACACCAGAGGGCGTGGCATCGTACGTCATAATGCGCGTCGTTCACTAACGTGAACGAGGGACCATAGCTTGGCAGCCATGGCCGCGCTTGCATGCGACGTGAAATATGGACGCGCGTGCAATCCAGTTGCCTGGATGCAAACCCAGCTTTCCAGCCGGGAACACGCTAAATGCGCCACCGATCGCACCACGCGCTCCGACTGACTCGGATCCGCAATGGCCCATCCTGGCGATGGGAACGAGTGGTACAAGAAAGAAGTTAGGACCTCGTTTAGAGCAAACATTTCGAACGTGGTGAAAACTTTCACAAATAGATTATATAATATATCACGTGATCAAAACTATCGCGGCTGGAATATACTGTCGGCAGCTTTTTGAAGCGGCCAATAGGAACGCTGCCCACGCGTGTTCCTCCGCATTCTTTTAGGCAAGGTCATTTGTGTTTCCAACCATGCTGTCCGCCAAGAACAAACTACGCCGGCACCCCATTTCTCGCTTTTGCATCCCGTCTGATGGCGCAGCCATCAAGGTTGCCGATTGGGCAGAAAAAGAATCCGCCACCGTCTGGTACAGCATTCCCCAGGACGGGGCATATCTTCTCCCATCAGGCGAGACATACCGACGTTACAAGGTGGAAGTTTACGACACGCAGAAAACTTTGGTGGGCTATCTTCCGGTTCCTCACAGATATGCACACGCTTGGATGCAGCTGTGCTACACAGTCGTTTACTGGCTGTCCGAATGGAAGGCCTGGACCACCGAACTCCACAAGGCGAAGAGGAGCAAAACGCAGCCTGACTCTTTCGTTAAGGACTGCATGAACAACTGCGCCACAAGGCTCCGGAAGTACCTCACCGCGCGGCGTCTCATCGTCGAAGAATTACTGAGGTATTCTCCTTTGAAGGATGGCGGCGAAGAGCTGGACATTTTCGACGAGTTCCTCATTCGAGATCGGTTTGATTGGTTATGGATCGACGCCGATAAAATCCGCGAACGAGACCGTGAATACCTTTCCTTGGATCCGGTCGATCCCAAAAACCACACGATATTCAGTGCGTGAAGCCCCGATCCATCCAAGTTTCTCGCCTTGATTCATGCTATGTGGCTCATAGACCTGAAAAATCCTAAGCTCGTCGTGCCCCACGAAATGATGGTTCCCGCCCCGTCGCCTACGCATACGTGGATCTGGGGAGTCATCAATCATTTCGACTTCCAGACTTCTTGGGACCGGAAGTTCCGCGGCACACTCAAGTTCTACATCAGCGAGCACTATAAAGCCTATTCAGATCTGCCGTATGATCCTAATTCACGAGGAGACAGGTGGCATGAGAGCCATGACCCCGCGATCCGGTTTTTGACCCAGAAGGAAGACGAGCGTTTCGGGATTCCTTCGTAAGTAACCAGAAAGTTGATGCCGTTTGCGTCCACGGCGTGATGCTCACACGGGCCAACAGGCAGCAGCCATCGCAGACAGAAGACGACGGTCTATCAGGAGCGGGTCCTTCTGGGCCTTCGAGGTACGTTAGTTGAATCCAATGGGGCGAGTGCACATCTTTCCCGTGTTCATGAGATCCGACAGCCAGCAGTTATCTCAGGCTGACAACGATCCGTCGGGGACAGATCCTGCTGGGCCATCCGGACTCGCGTAAGAAACCGATCCGTAACGCATTTCGTTAAACTCACAACCTAACTATAAGCGCTCCCGATACCGCCGCGCGCGAGTACATTGTCGATAATCCACAAACACGATTGGCAATCGCCACTTTCATCAACCGGGAAGAAGTGACGATTCCTCAGGTACATGGGGAACTCGAACGTGTCCTCGGTTCAGAGTACTTCGAGAAGATCTGGAGCAAGCTGATCGATTGTGTGCACGCGGAACCGGGAAACGAGCCTAAAATGACTCTGGGTGAAGCCTTCGAGTTTTTCCGGGACCAGGGCGAAGAGCAGGGCGGCGGCGGTTCAACGGGGTCTAATGCACGAGATGAGAATTACGAACGTTTCCGTCAGGCGAAGCTGAGTTATATGGCGTGATGTGCCTGTATTCTCGTTCAGTGTATGCTTCTTTTCTTTTCTTTTCTTTTCTTTTCTTTTTTTTTGAGGCGTGTACAACGATGGGCGTACGATAATAATACATTTCGATGGTATTGACTGGCCGAACGAATAAGAGACATAAGGGCGGTTTCGGCTGCTTGGTCATACATAGCTATAGTAAGGATGGTGTTGATAGCGTACTCAACAGCATTAAGTGTAGGCTACTAATACTAATGCTGCTACGATATAGTTGTATTTAAGGATGTGTGGACGTGTGCCGGGGGTGGAGGTTAGGTAGGTAAAAATGTGCAGCGCTGACCAGCTCGGAACACGGTTGGACACATGAACGTTTGAACCTGCGAGTCGCATCGTTCATCGCATACGAGGTGGACCGGCACCCTTGCGGGGTGCTGGCTGTACGGGAAGCGTTAGTGCGCCTGGAACTCCAGGAGGTGGCATGAGAGGTGCCGGACGTGTACCGTGGGCGAGAAGGATCCATCCGGTTGATTTTCAAGCATAGAGGTCGGCGTTATGGGTGAGGTTACCGAAGGTTATGTACATATGCAGATATTGACACAACATGAGTGTGCAGCGATGCCCAACACGGGATGAAGCGGAGAAATGTCCGATCGCCAGTCAGTAGTCACATGAGCCAGGTAGGATATGGACCACGACCGATAAAGATCCTCTGGATCATACGTCTATCTGCACGACGACTTGTAATGTTATCCGCTTGACAAGCCCCCGCAAGTCATCTATGAGCTGTGATTGGAGGATACGACTGAAAAAGGTAGGCGAGAGTACCGAACCAAACGGGCACCATAATGGACCATTGGGACTGGCTTTGTTATGGATGCTAGGCTCTTCAAATTCCCTCAGGGTGACCGGATCGACGTTGAGCTCCCATTCGTCTCCCTTTCTATCTGGTTGGTCTCTTGGAGTTGAAACTTCCCCTGAGCGACGGTAGGACCGAACAGCGGGCGGCAGAAGTCTTGCAGCCACGGTGGGCAGCTCAGAAGGCGGTGACAACAAGAACAAAGTCCGTCGAACGGAGGTCGAGCACCTAGAAACCCCAACGACCAATCAGGGGGCGCACGATGCAGCCACTGACACCGCGAACCCCAAACGCGACATGCGCCGAGCCAACAAAGCCAGCAGGCGCATTGGACGACCCACGGGAGAAGCCGCTCGGAGAGGGACAGGGGAAGCACCTGAGAAGGCCGGAGTCGAGGGAGCGGAAGCCGATAAAAGGTCAGAGGTGTCGCGAAACGAATTGAGGACAGCTGGAAACCCTGCCGAACAAACCAGCGACGACGATCAACGCAGATGCAATTGACCAACCGCTCAATTATGGCAACCCAATACCGTCGAGAAGCCCTGGGGACCCGACAGGTGACGACGACCGTCATCCAGACGAGCCCACAGAGCCCCCCGATGATGAAACGTAGAGGGCGAGGGTCGACGAGCGGAGGGTTGAGACGAACGCATTGAGCGTGTCGAACCACAGCGCAGACGCGACAGCCGAGCTGGAAGACAGACCATGCGCACTGGAAAAGCTGGGCAGCATTGTCAGCATCACAGGAGAAGTCGGGCAGTACATACCTGAAGACCTAGGAGGCAGTGCGAACGCCGACAATGCCCATATCCTACCTGAAAACCTCCCTGACCCAGACAAACCGGCCATGGCGGGTAGTGCAGCAGAGAAAGCGCACTGCGACGAGGCAACAGACGTCGGCAGGGCAGAGGAAGTGCACGGAAATGTGGAAAATGAGCAGGAGAATGCCGAACGTCAACGACACGCGTCGATCGAGGGGGAGAGCGAGGATGCGAGCGCGCATGCACGGTCGACGTCGAGCACATCAACTGAAGAAGATTGCCAGCACCACGAGCGACTCGAAGAAGATTCACCCATACGACCGGAACCAGCTGACAAAGCCACTAAACAAACGGAGGAGCCCCCGAGAGTCGAGCTCGAGAGGGAGCGCATACCATAACCGAACTTCGACAACGAGCTCACCAGCGCCGATGCGGACGTGTTGACGGTGTCAGGGAAGGTGAAGGACGATAAGCAACGTCCAGAGAAGCTGCAGAACGCAACAGTAAGAGCAGACAAAAAGGTAGAGCCGAAGAGGTCACCTGGAAGAGACCTAGATGATCCAGACGATCCGGGAGTCGATTTGGACGCGTCGACACCATCCAAGAGTGTCGGTGACGATGGGAAGCTGCAAATGAAGCTGCACAGCGCATCAGAACGGCTGAACGAACGGTCAGAGCGACCATACCGATCCAACTCACCTAGCAGGACCCATATCGAGCGGTATGAAGCAGGCAGCGAAATCGTCGTACCAGGCGACGTCCACGGACCACGGGAGTGCTCCAGAGGCGGTGGGAACCTGCAAGTCGATGAAACGAACGCGTGGAGTCGAGTTCTAGGACAAGGTGCCCAGGTGGAGACTCCAGAGGCGAAGAGCAACGTTGGAGCCGACCCAGACCGCCAGATCGATAGGGCAGTCAGCCGGAGGCTCACTCGTGAAGAGAAGGGAAGAGCCAGCCGACAGGGGTTGATACCAATCCCAGCGGGGTTTGGAGGGCGTGAATAGTAAAAAGTGAATTCGGAGTATTACAAAACATTGACTCCGCCGAACAAGGTCGAGACGGGGATCAGCTCGCGTGATGGAGAGGTACCCAGGCTCGGGGACGCTGTCCTAAAGGTACGTATTATCGCTTGTTTTGACCCTGAAGCCATGTGGGACACAGCAAGGCCCAAACCTCCACGGCTTACCATTGGACCGTGGGGTGGCGTTCCTTTATAACGGGTTCGACTATCATACGTTCGAAGCGATCCAACATGTCGTATCTCCCCACAGAACTTCTCTCGCAAATCTGGATCGAGTCGTTGCCGAATGAACCCTACCTCCTCCCGCAGTCAGATGCTGCTCCTCTTCTTTTTCTGCGGGTCTGCCGACGGTGGAGAGAGTTGGCCCTCCGTACCCCTCGACTTTGGCGGTCTCTCACCACGATCTATTTGGATGCCGTTGATGGAGATCTGGTGTCTCTGGAAGACATGGATCACTACAGGAGGTGGCTCTCACGAGCCAAGGACTGCCCACTTTGGGTAGAAGCGCTTTTTCATCCATCAAAGCTTTGGCAGGGGGAGTGGATGGAATTTTTGAGAGGGTACAGAAGCCGTTTCGAGCGACTCCGGGTGATCGACAGGGTTGGGCTAGACGTGGAGGAATTAAACAGGCAGCTCGACGGCACGGAGCTGCTCCGGTACCTTTCGCTCCAGGCTTTGTTCCACGAAGGCGATCGGAACGTTTCCATCCGCTATGCCTCCCCTGCCCTTCATACGCTCATTCTCGATGGCTTCGAGGTCTCGCTTGCTTCATTGCCCAGTTCGGGGTGGTTCAACCTCGCCCGGCTTGCGGTGAGACTTCCGGAGAACAGGGAGGGGTATCCGTTGAAGGATCTCATGGCACTGATGAATGCTTGCATGAACCTGGGGGATCTGGCCTTTGGCCCTATCTCAGTGCAAGAACCGTATCCCGAGGCGCGTTCGTACCCCCGTCTTCGTTCGATTGCTCTGTCTTTCGAAGAAGTGGATGAAGACGTTCCGACTGTGTTGTGCCTTCCGAACTTGGTCGTCTTGCAAGCGCTACAAATATTCTGTCCTGATTTGGAGGAGGTTCTGGAAATTGATACGGAGCAGGCGAATTCGACCGGACGCGAGTGCAGAATTATGGTGAGATGGAGTGGGTCGGCGATGAAGATATTTGATCTGGGCTGGGAGAACATGACAGGACTGCACATATACCTGTCGGTGAAGGACAGCGGTGGTTCGCGGGTCAGGTTAGAGGAAGTGTTGAAGCTATGCCCAAACCTAGAGGAACTCTCGATCTACGGCCAGGAGGAGGCGATGAACTTGTTAGAGGCGCCTCTGACGCACTCGGTGATCAAGGTGTTGGAAATCCGCTCGTGGGGGCCGGTCGGGAACATTTTGAAGATGACTACGCTGCCAGCTCTAGAGCAGCTCGACATTCAGAGCTTGGTTTTGCCTGAGTATGAAGAGGTGTACGCGTTCGTGCAACGATCGCGTTGTCCGCTGGAAATTCTCATGTTAAGGTCCTGTGGGCGGGGAAAGGAAGCAGGTTGGACGGAAGAGGAGCGGAGGAATTTGAAGGAGGTGCTGCCGAAGCTGAGGGCGGTATACAGGTGATTCTAGTTCCGTTAGGATAACTAGTAATTGGGAATGGTAGTACCTCCGAGTTGCTATACCTATCGTTATGATTCAAGTTTGTTCAACCACTCCATTGCGATCCCTAGAGTGACGCTCGATATCAAGTCATCCAGTCAAAGAACGGCTCTCTCCAAACGATCGCATTCTATATGTTTTAGGTTTTCGCGAAATCCGAGTTTTATCTATGCTCAGAAACAGCCAAATGCCATTAAAATGAAGTGGGTTAGGGCAATGATATATCCAAATAACAGACGATCACTGATATAATAGGCGGTAAGCAGTATACACGTGCGCATTACGGACCACAATGACATTGCGCTGATCCAGAACAAAAATATGTATAGTTCAAGTGCGCAAAGTGAACAAAGTCTGAAATGCGCGCATACAATATACATACATATGTCGTCATATACTCTGTTAAACCGCGCATTTGAGACGTTTCATATATTGCGCGCAAATGACAATTGATTGGTGACACATTGGTGAACAATACAGGCATATGCACAAATGCGCGACATTAAATTGAAGGACGCGCGCGCACAAGTGACATTGTCTGTATTGCGCACAGGTATGCTCACCATTCGGCGTCAATGCGCGCATCACAGGAAACATCTTAAATACATATTTGTAGGTATTTATACGATTTAAATAATCCGTTTTATTTACGGGAAAACGAAACGTGTTACATTATGACGTCACATCAATTCTGTACATGAGGCAAGCACATGTCAAGTGCCTAGTGCGCCCTCCGACGCAACCCTTTACCACACTCACTTTTCACTCGACCTCCAACGACACTCACAACACGATGACACGCAAACATTCAAATGTCGGTACCGGTTCAAAGGTAAGCACTGTTCTCTACAATTTATGTTGACTAAATACTACTGTACGCATGTAAAATAGAAGGCGCAAGAAGGCTTCGCTCTCAATCAAGGATCATCGAAGGCGACTGGAGTCGATCCCAAGGTCGAAGACAGCAAGAGGAAAGAAGAAGACCTGAAGAAGGCATTGATTGGATACGCGCGCTGGGATTTCTTGCAGACACCCGTCAAGTTCGGCGAATGGAATCGGAGGGCGGTGGACACTAGCGAAGTACAGAAACATGTCGCGTCGTACCATGCGCACGGATGTCATCGCTTCAGCCCCCAACACAACATCGCTCTTGTCGTCAAGAAAGACTACTTGGAGGAATCGACGTATTCCGAGACGAACGAAGCCGAACAAGATCTCCCTCTTTTGAAATTGAAGGACGACACCCCAACATCATACCAAGTTAAGGCAGCCAGCGGTCAACATCGCATCCGTGCACTCAAACTCTGGATCGACTCTAAGAAAACTGAACTATCGCGCGTAAAGAAAGAGGCCCTCTCCATTCAGAAGCAGAACGTCGATACCCTAGAATCCGGTGACATTGAAATGTACAACATGGATTTAAAACCAAAGATCGACGGACTAGAAGCAATCATGGAATTGAATGGTCAATGGGCAGTGGCGATCTACAACATAGGTATGTACCTGTATATTCCGCGATAACCTAATGCTTCACATTTGATCACCGGCGCATCCCGTACTCGTAACGGAATGCTCGCACATTATGTGTTAGTAACAGAATGCGCATGTTTATGGTCACACATCACACTCAGTACCAGTGACATACATAATGCGCATTTGTGATGTCGTTTCACACATTCGGCATCCGTACATTAATGCAGGTCATATACTTAGGTTGACATGTTTTGTTACAGACAATGTCAAAGTAGAAACCCTGACATACCTGTCTACCAACCAGCGCCTTCACATTTACAAAGAAACACCTGAGGAAGGATTGATACAAAAGTACTTGGAGATGATGGCAAACCCCTTACCAGAGAAATGTGTCCCTATTCACCCTACCGTCTTGAAAGGACCCGCATGGAAGCATTACGAGTTATTGTCAATGGACTACACAAGGAAATTCCTTTCTTGTCTTCTGGATGCAGGTGGACACTTTGTACACGACAAAACTTTCAAATTAAGTCGTTTTCACGAAGATATGGTGTCACCATATGGCAGTGTAAGCTGTATGTTAATGCATATACCTATAGTAATCTATATTATGCCCAGATACTCATTTATGCTTGCCTTTGAGCGGAGGAAAGATTTCACCTTTGTTTCAATGACGTCCTGCTAACTGATGGCGAAATGGATGAGTTGGAGCTGCGTGTGAATGATCTGGATACACAGGAAGAGGCGAAAAAGGAGATACAACAGAAGATGAGTGTGCTACGTAGCGCAACATTTCTTCAGGATGCGCTCACAGAAATTCACCAGCAAGGCGTTGATGATGCTTTTGAGAAGCACTTCAGTATGACATCCACTATGTCTTATCAAGTGGGACATCTGGAGTCTGTGCGTGTGATGGCTTCATATAGGCACAATGTTTCCTCATCCTTCGAAAAAATGATGGAGACGATGGATGATTCTGAACTTTTGTCCAACCTCGATGAAAACGTTATCATGTCAATACGATGTGCAAGCGCAAAAGCCCGCCTCGTCCTTCTTAACAAATCCAACAAAGAAGCCAAAAGTTACAACGATTTCCCTTTCTTCACTTGTACTTTGTACCACATCTTGCATCGCAACCTCAAGCTTATCCATTGTTCAGTCCTCGAAGTAAGTTTTATTTTGTATCGATGAGTGCACATTCGGGACATGGTCCAAAAAGCATATTTCACACACACTTTGTTTTGAGTCCATGTCATATATGTTCAATATGGACATGTTCCAGAATGTGTGTCACGAATGTGCGCCGACACACTTGGGCTTGACTGCGCAATCTCGACATAACCCCCAATGCGCAACTGGGTGGTTTGTTCTACACAGTACTGACTTGTCTATGTTTATGTCCAGGTTTCTTCATGGTGGTCCCCATATGTTCCCATTCAACATTTTCACAGAAAAGATTGGTCTCCTGGATCCGCAAGTGCGGATATGATTCGTGCCATCTTGGCACATGAGTCATACAATCTGTCAAGTCGCCCCATGGCAGTCTCCCTGGTATGTCATCGTATTTATATGGTTACCCTGCTTACTATGGTCATAGATCGTCCACATGTTTTTCAATTCATATGAATACTTCCTCCATCTCAAAGGAGAATTATCTATGATAAACATACTGACACCCCCCGAACAACAGTTACATCTAGAAGCTCTCTTCGGGTGCAAAAAAGATAAAAGCACTGCTACTAAGTCGAAGAAGACAGGGAAGGGGAAGATGAAGGTTGACAACAACGACAAAGAAGGCGATGAATGGCTGGACAGCGACGACAACGAGGATGACGAGAATGACAACAACAACGAGGATGATGAGGATGACAATGACAATGAGGATGATGAGGATGACAACGACGAATATGGTGACGAAACGGACAAGCTGGACGATGAGGATCGTGCGGCACTGAGGGACAAGCGTCTAAAGGAGCATAATGTTCTCGCAGCAAGGTACAAGAGCCTAGCGAAAGAAGTAACCGACACGACCGGTATCCTCAATGCATCCAAAAGGCCTGCTCAGAAATCCATCATTCTAGTCAATTTCGGAAAGACATGGAGTTGCTCATCTGGATATTCAGATGCCGTCGTCAAAAATATCTTCAGAGGGCAGTCATCAATTCCATTCCACACTCTTGAGTGGGGCAGCAAGACAGGTCCCTCCCATGCTCGTTTTCTATGCCTCTTCGCACACATTGCCATATACCAATCTGCCATCAAAACGTTCTACTGTGTTCCCCTTCTCCAATCTGCCAATTCCGCTGCTCCAGCTATTCATCTCTTAATGCAGGAGCGCATGAAACATTTCCTCATCGATATACCTACCTGCTCTGTGCAAACGACCATCGACCCTCATAAAGGTTGAAAC
>JBBPLP010000928.1:0-10989 GCA_038089875.1 Fistulinella prunicolor
CATTGATCGCTCTCGAAGAGCAAGATGGTATTCGGTTCCGAAAGGAGTTGTGGACGATGGATGCCCGAGAACGCGAGGAAAAGGGACGCTGCTTTAGTTCCATGGTTATGGACAAGTCTTTCTTTCCTCCGGCCGTGCCAAGTGCGGGCAAGATACATCGGTATACGTATCGGTTCGTCCGCGGAAATGACGCCACTGGCCCAAGCCTGTCTCTCCTGAGTGGTCACATGAGCACGAGTGACGCCATCACTGTCTCTGTTGGCCCGGAGTTACTCGCACTCGCTCGGGGCTTTATCGTGGATCTTACGCCGCACGCTGTCGTCGTTGGCGTAGACCACGAACTGAGCGTGGAAAATATTGCGGCGCGCCTGCAAGCGTTACGCAAGCACCCAGGGCGGACCCGGCCCGTGTTCCGGATAGACAAGGACGAACTGTCGGGCATGGGCCGCATCCGCGACAACCTCGCGCAGCTCTTTTATACAGACGGGGACACGAAGCGACTCGAGTTGGTTGTGGACCTCCGGAAACCGACGTTCGAGGACGAGCGGGTGGCGATGGAGGCGTTGCGTCACGTTCCCGAGTACGCCGCCGCCGCGAACACGTTAAACGCGGGCCAAGTTGCCGCTATGACACGGGCGCTAAGCGCAAATGAGTATGCATTAATCCTTGGGATGCCTGGGACCGGGAAAACGACCGTGATTGCGGTGCTTATTCGGATTCTTGTCGCGATGGGAAAAACGGTGCTGTTGACATCATATACCCATTCTGCGGTGGACACGATCTTGCTCAAGCTCAAGGACGATGATTACGGTATTTTGAGACTCGGGAATGTGGACAAGGTTAGCACATACGTACGACATTCCAAGATGTGACGCTGATACCGGCACGGACCATCTAGGTTCACCCAGACGTTCGTCGATTTACGGAAGCAGAAAGGAAGACGCCGAAGACAATCGAGCAACTCGAGAACCAGTTCATGTCCCCGCCTGTTGTGGCCACCACGTGCCTGTCGATTGATCAGTAGGTTTGAATCAGTCGATGATGCCGAAGGCGGGTACTGAGACCGCTACAGCCCTCTGTTTTCTCGGCGGACGTTTGACTATTGTATCGTCGACGAGGCCTCCCAGATAACTTTACCGACCTGCCTCGGTCCATTGCGCTTTGCGGACAAGTTTGTACTCGTCGGAGATCACTTTCAGCTACCACCACTGGTAAACGCGTTCTTGGATACGGTGATGACCAGGATTGACAGACCCTCTTGCAGGTGCGCCATCCTGCGGCAAGGAAGGGTGGCCTGGAGATGTCGCTTTTCCGAAGACTCTCCGAAGCCCATCCACATGCGGTCGTGGACTTGACACACCAATACCGCATGAATGACGATATCATGTATTTGTCCAATAAACTCATATATGGGGACCGTCTTCGATGTGGCTCAGAAGCCGTCGCGAATCGGAGTCTGGTACTCCCTGACAAGAAGTTCATCGATACCCTTCGTGTGGCGGGTGGATGTCTGTGCGACGAGGGTCAGTGTTGGCTAACGCACCTTTTGGACGAAAAGTAAGTGTCATCTCTCCACGCGTGACCTGTCTGCTCGAGTTCACGCCGGGTTAGTCGTAGGGCTGTCTTTGTGGACACGGATCGCGTCCCCGCCTTCGATTCGCGCGTGGGCGATCTGGTCCAGAATGAAGTGGAGGGCAAGCTCGTGTACCAACTCGTTGAGGCGCTCTTGCGAAGCGGCATCGCGGAACGGCAGATTGGGATCATGTCGCTGTACCGTCAGCAGATCAAGCTCCTCTCCCATCTTTTGCAGGGCAAGACACACATTGAAATTCTGACGGCGGACAGGAGTCAGGGAAGGGACAAGGCGTGTGTCATTATTTCAATGGTTCGATCCAATGATCATGGGCAGGTACGTCTCTCGTCTCCCCGCCCACTGTATTGCACACCATAATGCATCCCCCTTCTAGGTGGGAGATCTACTGAAAGACTGGCGACGCGTCAACGTATCCTTTACACGTGCGCAGTCCAAGCTGATCATCATCGGTTCGCGCAAGACGCTCGGCACAACACCGTTATTGGCCGAGTTCCTAGAATTGATGGACGAACGAGGGTGGGTCCTCACGCTCGGGGAGGGTGCAACGAAGATGCATCCGACACTGCAGCCGCCCGAGATGGCAGTGTTGGGTAAGCGGGGTGGGAAACGCACTGGGGAGGCGACGGACCCGAGTTGTCCGTCCAAGCACGGCAATAGCGATGGGATCGTGGGGACCCCACCAAAGAAGGCAAAGACACCTCCGACAAGGGATGGTGTACTAAAGGGACGGCCGATTTTACAGGACGTCGTGAACGGGGAACTGTGAGCGTTTGGTATATACTAGGTTATAGTGTGTTATGTATTCACAACGGATCCATTATCTTAGACGCGCAATACTATACGACATGCGCGCGAAGTTCGGTTTGACGCCATGAAAAACTACGAAAATGGCACACGGTATGCGATATTTCGAGCGCCGAAAAGGTGTCAGAAATAAACCAGACGAATAAGATACTAACCTCGGAAGCGAGAGACAAGTCGGAGGTGGCATCGGCCGATTTGAGGGCATCTATGGAATAAACCATCTCTTTGGTAACTTCAAATCAGTGGCGCTCAGCGGTGAGTTGTCTCAACGCACTATCAATGGTTAGCACTCCCAAACCTATGGAATGTGTCGCGTTCCCGCTCAAAGTCCACAGGTCTGGGCCCTGGATGTACCGTTGAACAGAAGTTGCTGCAATGATCGTCAGCCGACGATAACATCGAAAGAAGGGTACAAAAGGATACGTCAACAAATAAACCGCGGGAAACTTTGGACTCAGTATGACGTGACCGAACCCGAAAACTTCGGAGCTAGGAAACTCGGATAAGAAAATATACGATTGGTGTCCGGCCAAAGAAGAACTGACACGACTCCAAGCATGCCTATACTGATGGTGCTACCAGTGACGATCATGCCATCATTTTTTTTTTCAGATGACGATGAGAATGTGGCTTTCGACGGACCGAATTTGCGTTGACATTCCTAATGATCACTGTTGACATCTTCATCATACTTGATGCATACTCGCAGGGCCGTAGCGATAACGATCGAGGGCCTGTCACGCCGCTCTTCGGTCTCAGTCGTGGTGTTTTATATTTGTTGGCCAAACCTGACTGGTCCTTTTCAAAGTAGCGTGTTGGGATCATGACTTGCATTTTTGTCTGGTGATGGTCAACTAATTTGCCTCTTTTCAACACCCACTGTTATATCTCTATGGCCAAAACATTCTACCGGGCTCGCTTGCGTACACCGAGTCATCAGTACCCTGAATTGTTCCCGGACTTGAAGGCCGAACCTAGGTACACCTTGGGCCCGATGATCGTCCTCATCGAAAGTTCACACGAGGTGTTGGAATAAATTCGTTGTGGTTGATGGTACGTGATTCCTTGGCGATCCATTGATACATGAGAACATCCAAGTTGACTGACAACGCATCTTCTCCGAGCCCAACAAGTTCACGGCCCCCAAGTTGGCAGATACGGAGCTAACCTTGTTTGTATTACTTACGAAATTATGTGACAGATCGTTGAACCTCGGTCGCATATGTACTTTCAAAGTTTGACACTGCTCGATCAAGTAACAAATCCCACAATAATGACCAATAGCATCACTGCGATTATCAACACACTGAGACGCGTATTAATCCACTGTACGACTCTCGGACTCGACCTATATTCATCTAAGGTGGGAAAGCTGCCATGTTTCAGCAAAGCTATGGGCGAACTGCGGACTTGTGAGTCTTTGTGCCTAATCGTCCCCCTTCTACCATTTATTCTCCTCTATTCGCAGCCCACTCACTTCCCGATTACCTTGTTCCCGTCATTCCCTCTTCCCCTTCACAGAACGCTCAGTGCGCAGCACGAAGGGTTTGGATATATCGTATTTCTGCACTTTGTGCGATAATGTTATATTCTGTTGCGCACTAACATATATTCAGGACTCAAGTGCTCATGCCAGATTGCCGAGACCTTCTACTCTCCTCTCCGCCATCTCTTTCTGAACAGCTGAGGCGACGAACTGATCAGCTGCGATCCAGGATCGTTAAGACCAACTACAGCACCCAATTTACTGAAGCCGCATCCGAGCTCGTTGAATTTCGTGATGCGACGACCGGCCTTATCGGTGAAATGGATGACGATATCCTCTCCGAATTATTTCGGAAGACAGTTCGTTTCACCGCCCACAGCTCGTACACACCATTTATTGCAAGGCTTTATGAAAAGCCATGCAAAGCAAGTGCAGTAGCCAACTTACTGGCCCCTGGATTACCCGATTATCTTCTCTCATCCAGCTCGACATCTGGCGGACTTGCAAAAATCTTCCCCAAATACAACTGCTTACCAGAGGTCACGTCGTCGGACAGTGGGTCATGCGTGATCTCTGATCCGGTTCAGAGACGCACTAGAGCACACATATGTTGCCTCTGGTGTGATCCGATGCGTCTCGAGGATGAAAACAATCGTCTCATCACGACCTTATATCTAACGTCTGGGTCAGCACTAGGCTCGAGGATGCATATGCATCTGCATCCCGAAAAAGACAAAGAAAAGATGGCAACATTCTGTGCGACTTGCGCTCCAGCATCTGTGTCATACCAGCTAATCATATTACCAGTCCTCGATCATGCTGCGCCGTATGCCGCTGGATTTATAAAGAATTGGCGTTCATCACTCGTTATACACGCGTTGTTTGCACTCTGTAGCAGGTCCCTCAAGACCATGTTCACGGTGTTTATCAGTACATTCGTGGACATGATGCGTCACCTCGACGTGGAGTTTGACGTGGTAGTGGACTGCATCGCGAATGGGACTATCCCGGATTTGGACGGGATAGCAGATGTGCGGGGTTTCTTGGAGGTCAGTGCTGACTGTCGAATGTATATTGAAGGCTGACTCTCAAACAGATGAATATACTTCCGGACCCCCAACGTGCGGCAGAGCTGCGTGGTCTTGGTCGTCCGTCCTCCCAACCAGGCTGGTGTACTCATGTTTGGCCGAACATGCACACAATCGCTGCCATCGCAGGCGGTTCTTTCGCAACATCTATCCCGTTGGTATGTTCATCGTCCGGGTATCTTGTCTGCCCTCCCCTTACAGTTCCTGTATAGGCCCGATGGTTTCTTGGTCCCAACACAGTCATACATGATTGTTGTTATGCAAGCACGGAAGCCGTGATTGCATATTCTTACAACACTCTCGAGTTGAACCGGTATAAGCCAACCAACAGTGAGGTCATCGAGTTTTTGGATGTCCACAAGAGTGACTCGATTGGTGCCCTCTCACAACTCGTGGGTGCTTCTTGTTGGATAAGGTTCGTTATTGACGATATGGTAGTGGGAGGTCGAACTGGGAAGGCGATATGAAATTGTCTTGACGACACAAGACGGCCTATGGCGGTATCGGATCGGCGATGTGGTCGAGATCTCTGGGTTCGATCCGACAGATGGAGTTCCCATCATACAGTTCATCGAGCGCCGCGAGTAAGTGTCTAATACACACAACAATGCGTTGGCTGAACTCTTGGATAGTGTGGCTATCCGGTTCTTGATGTTCACGGTCACCGAAGAGGATCTGAGAGCTGCTGTGTCGTGCATGGTTGCGAATATTCCAGCGCAAGTCGTTGATTGGACTACGACGGTCGACGATCGATGTGCTCCTGACACGATTGGATTCTTTGTCGAGCTCGCTGATAATCAAGGTATATCTCCTTCGTGACATGTTCATCCCTTTACGTCTCTCACGCACGGGAACATGCTTCACGTTGGGTTCTCTGCCAGTCTCCGACCTCAAGCTCGCACTCGCAGCGGACCATGTGCTCGATAATCTATCAAGATCAAATGCAAATATTCCTTTATCTATTGAGCGTGAAGTGTTTCGCAAACCAACTATCCGGCTCGTCCGATCTGGGACGTTTAGCGACTTTCGGCAGCTGAAACTCGACGAGGGCGTCAGCAGGAACCTTGGACAGATCAAAGTACCTGTCGTCTTGCCCAAGGCTGAGTATGTCGCATGGTTTTCGAATCGGGTCGTGCAGGAGTTGTGAGTCGAGTGAGTGCCTATGTTTCTCGACGATTCGCCCTTGGCTCGTTTTCCTGACAGAAACCCCGATACTAGTCCAGGGATAGCAACCGACGGTTGCTCAGAGTCATATTGGGTCGTTCCTTTTTTTCTTGAGAGGGTTGTCCTATTACACGATTTCAGCAAAGCTCTCGAGAGCATGCCAATTGCGGCCCGAATCGGGCAATCAGCGCACTTGTTCTCTGATACGATCAGCTACCAATAGATTCCTTCTTGTTGAAATGTTTTTGTTTCCATGAGTCGATTGTAGTGCCTCGCTTCTTGTTTACCCTGTATACTAGTGGCACGTTAACCTATTCGTCGGATGATGTCATTCGTTCCGGTGTGACCTAATTAGGGTTGCGCTCCTTCTCGTTCCATGTCAACTACCAATCTGTCGAATCTCCTTCGGCCCCTTCGAAACCCTCCGGAGTGGCCGGAATCCTACGAGTCCGTCATCACAGAACCATATGCATACATCACCTCGAAACCGGGCAAGGAAATCCGATCGCTGCTCATCGCCGCGTTCAACGAATGGCTCGGCGTACCGCAGCAGCAGCTTTGCGTCATCTCTCGCGTCGTCCGCATGCTCCATAGCGCCAGTCTCATGATAGACGACATCGAGGACGGCGCCCAGCTCCGGAGAGGCCAACCGGTCGCCCACCGCATCTACGGCGTTCCGCAAACCATCAATACTGCCAATTACGTCTACTTTTTGGCGTACAAGGAACTCACTGCGTTGAGACACCATGACGCCGGGGATGCGACAGACCGAGTCATCGCAAACAAGGATCTAGATCTGGTGGTGACCGAGGAATTGTTGTCGCTCCATCGCGGACAGGGTCTCGAGATATTCTGGCGAGACACGCTGCAATGTCCGACAGAGGAAGAGTACATCGCCATGGTGAACAACAGTTGAGCGTCCTGTTTCCAAGTCAGGCATCCGTCTCGCTCATAATTGTGACAGAAACGGGTGGTTTGTTCAGAATCGCGATCAAGTTGATGATGGCGTGTGCGACGAGGAACATGACCGTGTAAGAGCAGCTTTCTTTCGCCGAGGCTTTATCATCAACCTTGGACGTTAGCGACTACGTGCCCCTAGTCAATCTCTTTGGGGTGTACTTTCAGATCCGAGACGACTACATGAATCTACAGAGTACTGAAGTACGTGAGCTCTATCATCGTTTGGCGATTGGACTGAAAGCGATCTTTGCATCCATGCTAGTATTCACAGAACAAAGGGTTTGCAGAAGACCTTACCGAGGGCAAATTCTCTTTCCCCATCGTCCATGGAGTCCGCGCAGACCAGAGCAATCGCGTCGTACTGAGTACGCGTTCGATGCCACGTTCAAAGGATCGCATGAGCTGACAGAAAGTTAGACGTGCTTCAGAAGCGACCAACAACCCCGACGTTGAAGCATCATACTATCTCTCACCTGCGCAACCAGACGGGCTCGTTCGACTATACAATGGGAGTAATGAGATCATTTGAACAAGAGGTATGTTACATCCCGACGTCGGATCGTGATAGTAACAATGACACCGGTTCGTGAATTGTCATCAAGGTTCTCCAGGAAATTAAAAAACTCGGAGGCAATGGTCAGCTCGAGGCGATTCTGGCTACTTTACATGTCGATAATCAATGATCGGAGCATTGGATACAACTGTACGCATCTGTTACGGACATTTGAAACAGTATCAATCAATTTGTGGACCATTTCTTCTGCACGGATGTTTACAAGACGAACCCAGAGATAACTCTGACCGAGTCACGTGCCGATCAAGCCATGTTCTGCGCAATGCATTTCAGCCGAATAAAGTCCCTGCACGTTCTCTTCACTTGTCTCAATACTCGATGTCGTGGACTTTGTATCAGCTCCCCCGGAATAGAGCGATCCAAAGTACACGCGCAGCCCAGGCGCATCGTCAACAGGTTCGCGTTGTCGCAAAGATTCTGACTCTGCACACCCACATCTTTGTAGGCCACGTTGCCGTGTGCGCGGTGCGACCACACACATTACGCCAGATCGTTCGCGTCGACGCACGGCGTCGCTCAAAACACGGGCACAAACGCCAATAACACCGCAGGCGAACAGGAGCTCCCGCTCGCCGGCGTGCGCGTCCTCGAGCTCGGTCAACTCATTGCGGGCCCATTCTGTGGACAACTTCTAGGGTAAGTCGTTCATATCAACGTCCACGTGGCTATTTCTCTTCCCCCACCACTCATACCTTCCTTTCTTCTTTCGACGATAGCCATTTCGGTGCCGAGGTAATCAAGATCGAGCCGCCTTCGGCCGGGGACCCGTTGCGTGTATGGCGAGAGCTCGACGTCGACGGCGTAAGTCCGTGGTTTCGGAGTCTAGGGAGGAACAAGAAGAGCATGACGATCGATCTCAGGCAGGACGAGGGACGAGCGTACGTGACTTTCTCTCTCATGTATCTCGTCGTTTCACGCCCGATTCAACTGCATTCGCGAAAACAATAAAGGCTCGTGAAACAGCTCGCAGTCAAGAGCGATGTCCTGATCGAGAACTTTAAGCCCGGAAGTAAGGACTCGGGCGGGCTGTTTTACCAGGCGTTGCTGATGCATGTTTCGTTCTTTAGCGTTGGAAAAGTGGGGACTGGGTCCTTTGGCGTTGCATCCGCTCAATCCGTCGCTCATATTTACCCGGGTGAGCGGCTATGGGCAAACGGGCCCTTGGTCGTCCAAGCCTGGATACGCCTCCGTGTGCGAGGCAGAGTCGGGCTTTCGATACATCAACGGGTTCGTGGACCCAGACACGAACGGGTTGTCCGGACCACCCGTGAGGCCGAATATCAGCCTGGGAGACTCGGTCGCTGGTCTACATGCTGCCTTTGGTACGGTATGTACTGCCTTCATTCAGGTTCGTTTTGGTTGAACGCTAGATGGCGCACAGGTCTTGGCCCTTCTCTCCAGACACAAAAAGGAACAGGTCTCGAAAGGGGCAAAGAGCGGTCAGACGGTCGATGTCAGCATCATGGAGAGGCGAGTTCCCGTTTCTTCCTACACTCGAAGCACAACTGAGTCGATCCGCTCTACAGCATGTTAAACCTGATGGAGGGTATCATTCCAGAGTACGATCGTAAAGGAAAGGTATGAATCGTTTTCTTCTATCGCCCGTCCCCATTAATTCCGTTCGGTAGGTTCGAGGTCCGTCTGGATCCTCAGTGACCGGAATCGTTCCAACAAACGCCTACCCGTGTCTACCGTCACCCGCCACGCCCTCTACACCAACGTACATCATCATCGGAGCAAACGGCGAGACGCTGTACGTGCGGTTGATGCATGCCATCGGCCGCGATGACCTCGTCGGTCCCGATTATGCACACAACCAGCGTCGCGTCGCTCGCCAAGCAGAGATAGAAGAAGCCATCTCTGACTGGACGCAAGTCAGGTCTGCCGAAGAAGTCGTGGATGTGTTGAACAAGGCTGGTGTTCCGGTCGGTCGTGTCGTCAGCGTCAAGGAGATCATGGAGAACGAACACGTGAAGGCGCGTGGTGCCGTGGAGGACGTGTGGGTGGGTGAGGCAGAGAGCGGGTGGAATGTCAAAATGCCGGGTGTCTTTCCAGTTTTGGAAGGATCGGGGGCGAAGACGAGGTGGGCTGGTCCTGACCTCGGGCAACACACGGATGATGTGTTGATAAAAGAGCTTGGATTGGATACCCAGGAGCTCGCACGACTCCGGGAATCTGGTGTCATAGGATAAGCGGTGTCATCGATGCTTTTATGGCGGTCCCCATTTTCTGCTCTTTACATCGTGTTGTGTACAATGGCAGCATATGATCTACAACCATAAGAAGGCAGTCGGTTTGAGCGTGCTCCCGATAGTATTGTCGAGTTCAGCAAGCTGTCGAAGTCCCTTGCCTCCTTCCACTCGCTCGTACACCTTGATGCCCGCACCCACGTTCTGATCTCCACTTCCAGTACCCCCGACGACGAGCCACTTGTCGTCCTCCCCTCCAAATACCATCCCACGAAGATGTCGTAGGCCCGTGCGCACTTCAGTCACCAGCTCCGGACGTTCCTCTCCCTTTTCCAAGGAGAAAATAGCGATCGTGTCACCCTCTGGGTGTGGGTCCTCCCGATTCGAGGTATAAATATACGGTGTCGGGAACGAGCGATTCGGTTTCGGGATGCATATTTCGGCGGCCGACATCGTATTCGGTGTTGGAGACACCGTGAGCGTTGACAGCGTGGTCAGATGTGTCAGAGATTGGCTAGCGGCATGATATTTGTACACCGCAAGCTCGGAGGTGAGCTCGAGGAGGATATACAGCGTGTTTCCTTGTATTGTCATCAGTCAGCGTCGTATGAAAGTGGCTATCCGACGCACCGTACGTCGCGATGTGTCGTGGCCCGCTGCCCGTCTGAACGCTGACAGGTCCCCGAATGGCCCAGTGCCCATCGGAGCTCTTGGTCAGTCGCCACACGCTATCGGAGCCCAGATCAGGAACGAGGAGCTCTTGCTCGGTCGTGTTCAGTGAGTTGAGTACGGTCTGGTGCGGATGTGGGGCCTCTTGTCGAGACAGGTTCCGACCTGGTTTTCCAGGCTCGAACGGTAACGCGAGCGTCCACAGTTCAGCGGGGCGCGTGTACGGCGGCGTCGTGGAAACGGGGACCGTCGCTACCGTACCCCCAGAGTACTAACAAAACAAAAGTAGAAACGTTAAGTACCACGATCCGCTCAAACGTATGTTAGATGACGTACGTTTCCGACGAAGAGGTCGTGCTCTGTGACGAGCAGCGTGCAAGGGTCTCCACCACCGCTTGGGCACGTTGCTGCTTCCACCTTTTGACCCCGGCCGTCCTCGTCGTACTTGACCACGGCGATCT
>JBBPLP010000929.1:0-10960 GCA_038089875.1 Fistulinella prunicolor
CATTCCTGGGTGAATTTGAGCATGACATTGCTCATGTACTCACCTCTCTTGTCATCTCACAGGATTTTGATGCTTTGTTCCATCTGATTCTCAGCAAACACCTTAAACTGCTTAAAAGTATTGAAAACATTAGATTTTGTGCAAATAGGCACAACAAAGTAATATCTGGAGTAATCATTGATGAATGTGACCCAATACCAGAAACCAGATAATGTGGGGTATGGAATAGCATGCACATCAAATGGACAAGCTCCAGAGGTCAAGGAGTACAAGATTGAGAGCTAGGGAAGGGGTTTGCATGCATCTTTCCAGCAAGGCATGGCTCACAGATGGGATCAGGTGCCAACTTGCTGTTGAGCTTCATTCCAGTCACCAAATTGCACTCCAACAGTGAATCAATGTCTGTAGAGTTATGATGGGCAAAATAACAATGTCAGAGGAATAGGTTTAGCAGCACATTGGTTGCAGCATGTGCATACTCTGTTATAGACTCAGTGGTGCCATACAAAAATGCAGCATTGTTGCTGTCAATGGCGGCAATGAAGAGAGGTGGTCCAGCAGCTTGGGAGAATGTCAACTAAGTAGCATTGATATGAATAACAAAAAAAGAGTGACAAGTCAGATATAGGACAGACAGGAGGTTATTCTACAGCCATGGGACATGCAAAACATTTGAAAACTCGACTGCTTGGCTCTTCTTTCCACCAATCACCAGATAAAAGACTATAGACCCAACTCCAGATGAATAGATGATGGTGTTGTCAGCAAGTTTGATAGGCACATGTTTGGGAGTGTAGTTGTACAACAAGTGATGATGAGGCATCATATGAGAAGTGGTGCCCAAGTCTACATTTCAATCATGGTCAGCATTGAGTTGGAGTGGCGAGAATGAATTGGAGGGATTACTGGAACATATTTCCTGCTCACTGTAAAACACTAATTCTCATTGGGAGGATACAGAAAAGGGGTCTGATGCACAATAGGCTCAACCCAAAGGGGGACTAGAGTGTTTGGGCAAAATCTGATGCTGAAGGGATTGGTCCGATGGTAAGTCCAATGATGTCTGGTCAAAGTCTGATATTGTTATGGCCAGTCCTGACCTCTACTCCTATACTTTCTAGACTTAGTTGTTTCTCAATGAAACTGCTTATCTTATCTTATCTCGGCAAGTCCCGAGATCTCTTTCCTTATCTTATCTTCCATTGCCATAGAGCAGGCAAGGAACTAACATTATAGGCTGCTCTTGTGGCAGTGGCACTTCCTTATATGGAAGTCTGGCTTCTCCTCTTACAATCTCTTTCTCGGTTACTTGTGGCTTGTGGCTAGTCTGCATTACCTGTGCCCTCACAGCCTTCTTTTAATCTCCATGCTGTGTAGGGCTATGCTTGGCCATGCCAATGCTTCTTTACTTCTCTTCCATATAATGCTGTGCATTCCTATGCTTGGCTGTGCCATAGCCTCGTCATATCTGCTGCCTCAAGTGCAGCATGCATTTTGATGGACTTCTATAGAACATTCCATGTACAACCTTGATGGTTATAGTATTGTATCAGTAGATCCTTTATAAACATGTACAAATAGTAGTTTAGTATGTAAACCCTCCGGGTTCAAGTCTGGTTTCCCCAGTCTTGTTCTCTTGGAGATTTCCCATTCAAGCCTTTTCTACTCTACATCAAGCTGCCTTCAATGCAATCTTTGATTCACTCATTGATTGTTTAGTTGGTCATTTCAGATATAGGGCAGAATTGAGTGATGGTGAGGGAAACAGGGCTGACAATACTTTGGCAGCAGCATGTGCATGAAGGGAGTGAAGGAGCAGTTGGTTGGTTGTGAAGGTGGTTGTTTGGACAGTAAATGGTAGTGGAAAGATGGTAATTCAGGGGAGAGGGGGAAGTTCTCTTGTAAAACTAGTTACAAGGATTTTATAGTCCTAGAAATGCCTAGGACTTCTACAAATGGAATGTAGGTATGAAAAGGTACAAATAAGGTTCAGAGTATGGAAAAGGAAATGATTAGAATGATAGAAAATGTCTGAGATGAATATCAAATAAGAAAAGTGAAGACCACTGGTATTCCAGTCTTTCAGTGCACAAGTCCACTGATATTGGGGTCAAGTGTCAGGGTGGCAAAGTATCAGACGAAGCATCAGAATATAGAGAGTATGCCAGAGTTGGACCTGTAGATGGTGGAAATGCTCAGATATCAACCTAGAATGGAGCTGAGCTCCATATCTGTGGGGGGCTTAGATACTGACTGTCCCCAGTCAGGAACCAGTAGGTGGTGAGTGTGGGTCTAGTGTAACTTCAACGCTGAGGATAGTGCATGGTGGTGATAAATGGTGATGGTAAGGTGATGGTGTGGGTCCAGTTGTTGAAGCAGAGGTGGTGACAGATTTATGTGTGCTTGAGGCAGCTCACAATAGTCAGGTGGAATGCGATGAGGGGAGCAGAGGTGGAGATAGATGGTGTGTGCTCAAGAAATCACATTTGTGCTGGTGGTCTGATAATGAATGTCCAGTGTTGGCCTGTAGATGATGTGAGGTGGCAACAGTGGGGATGTTGGTGTGGGGCTGAAATGTGCAGTAGTGCAAAAGGGGCAGACATGGAAGTCTGATGGTCTGCAAAGTGATGGTAGAAGAAAGTGATGAAATAAACTAAATAAGGCAGAATGATAATCATGCAAAGAAAGGAGAGAAAGAGAGGGAAAATCTATGGTGTGAGTGTCTGACTCAGCTTGGCTTCCTTGGTCTTCTCTCAACATCTTTCTCTGCAGAGTTCCCTAGAAGTACAGTATGTCAAAAATAGAAAAATCAGAGCAGAATCAAAAGAGTGGAGGAGGTCATGGCAGTGCAAAAGGGTGAGTTGGTGGTGGCAGAGCATGACAAAAGGAGCAAGGAAGTGTGAACTTGATGGTACAGGTGGAGTTCAGTGGTATGTCATAAAATGGCAGTGGTGTTGGTGTCAGTGATGGGGATGTCAGTGTAGGAGATGGTGAAATTGGTGCTGGTGTTGGTGGCAGTTGGGTGGTGGTAAGGAGAAAAGCTGCAGGGTGGTTAGTAGATGGGTATGGTAAGAAGAGGGATGTTTTGGAGGTCAAGTTCAACAAGACCAAGGTCTGCCAGATTTGGGATGTGGGTGACATGGGACCATGTAGGCATGACTTAGCCTGAGCCACCTGGTATTCAGTCCAGGTGGCAGCTATAGTTGCTACAAATGTGGGGTCAGCCAGGGTGTCAGTGGTAATAAACAAGTAAGGAGTGGTGGTAGTGAAGGTGGTTACTCCTCTGGTGGCAGCTGTTATGAACATGATCATAGTCCAGCCCCTATCCTATCATTTTCATCTTTCCCTAGTCTTGATGACTACTCATGGGTCCTTGAAGGACTTAGACAATTCCCTAAAGAATGATCACATGACTTGTTACATGATCCAGGCTAGATCCCATGCCTATGAGGCTATGCCTCATAACCCCTGTCTTATAGAGATCTGTGATCTCTCATTCCTAGTCAACAGAAGTGCTGTGCACTTCTCTTCCATTTTACATGTGCTTGTAGCATGTTCAATCACTGAAGCACTGATATGCTTCCTTTCCATTCTGATGCCTTGAGGGTGTCACATTTCTTTCATGATTGCTTGGCTATGCCATAGCCCACCCATTGATGAGCATGCTTGCAGCATGTCTCTGATTCTTATTTCATTGATACATGTGCAATGCGCCTGTTCACAGCTTTACATGCCTCTAGTGCATGAAGCTTTCCCTTAGATAGGACTACATCTATAGATTAGACATACACATGCACACATACATAGTTAGTATATAAGACCTAGAGGACTCAGGAATGGCTCCCCATTCTTGATCTCTTTGAAGTCCTTCCCCTACTGTGAAGTAGCACTTGCCTAGTGCAATACAGAAGTTCTTCCTCCTAGTATCTAGGGGATTTCCTTAGTCAGCTCTTGGTAAAGGTTACTACCACCATTACCTTTTGAGGTTTGGTTTGGTTCTCGCTGCCGCTTTGGTCATTTCAGCAGCAGAGCCAGAGGAGTCAGAGATAGTGTGAGTGGCAGTGGTGGTGGTCGGAGTGTTGGCAGCAGTAAAGGTCAGAGTATTGGTGGTACTGGTGCTACTACAGTTGGTGGCAATGGTTGGTTGGTTAGTGTTGGTGATAGTTGGTCGGTGGGGATTGGTGTCAGTAGGTTGGCAGTAGTGGGTGGATGGTAGGTGTTGGTGTTGGTGGTGTTAGTCTTGTGGTAAATGGAGGTCGATGCTTGGCAGAGGTCAGCAAGGTAATGGTCTAGTACACTGGCACGTATAGTCATGCAGCCAACAGCATGGGGGATGCAGGCTCTGCCTCATAGGTAAAGGTGTTTGTCCAGTCCTCAGGTGAGGATCCCAGAGTGGAATAGGTGGTAGTTGTCACATCTGTGACTTTCCAGTCATCTCTAACATCCTCTGCTCCTCCTTTCTAACCTTCTTTGACCCTTTCTCATTCACTGTGTATCTCCAATCCTTTCTTGCCCACTGTGTATCTCCACACCTTCGGACCTCCTTCTCTGCTCTCTGATTCTGTACATTCTAGTTATGTTACATTCTTGTTCTCTTTTTGTATTAGTCTCTATTCTAGGTATATTCTGATCCTGTGCTCACACAGCTCTGCTCTCTGGCTATGTACCTTTTCTGTCTTACTCATGTCTCCATTCCTCCAGCTCTGCTTATCTCGTTCTTTGTCTTACTCATAGTCACAGCTCTGCCTTACTAATGCTATGTCCGACACTCTGTATATAAACTTGTAGATACTCTGTCATGTACCTTAGCCTGTTATCAACTTACGCTGAACTTCAATCCTCAAGTCTTGTCTGCTTTGTCTTTTCACTCTTCCACTCCTCCAAAATACCAGGACAAACACCAAATATTTCAGCAAGGGTGTAGTGCTCTGCTCTGAGTTGCTGAAGCCAAGTCCCATCAATCTGACAATTCCAATTAGTGTCAGAGTTAAGACTGGAGTTTGACCAGCCTTAACAGTAGTGCATAGACACCTATGGATATGGTGAGTGAGTTTCGTGCAGAATGCACAGGTCAGTAGTTGCAGTAGTGAAGATGTTGGTGGTGGTGGAGGCAGAGATGGTGTCAGTGGTTGTGGTGTCAGTGTTGGAGATGATTGTTGTGGTGGTCATTGAGGCAGTAATAATAGTGGTTTCAGTGGTAACAGCTTCAGCAGCTGCGGTAAGTACAGTAGTCACAACAGCTGTGACTGTAGCAGTGTATATGGTGGAAATGGTAGTACTTGTGGTGGCAAAAATGGTGACAGTGGTGGACTCAGGGAAAATGGTAGTGGCAGTGTTGGTGGCAGCGGAGTCAGAGCTGGAGGTGTTGGTGGTGATATGGGTATATTGGTCAGTTTGGTGGGCAGAGGTGATGGTCAGTGCAGTGTTGGTAGTAAAGGCGAGGGTAGGTGTGGCAGTTGAGGTGGTTGGTACAGTACAAAGGCAAAGGGTTGGTGGATAGGTAGGTTGAAGATAGAGACCTGTTATGCTTGTCACTTGACTAGCATAGGAACCAGAGGTCACTCAAAGGGTTTGATGATTCAAGGATGTTGTGATATCACCACACAACAACTAGCTCCTGAGGAGGACAGCTAGGTTCAAGGATACAGCTTGTTGGGCAAGCTGCTCAAAGATGTTTCAAGGAAGTGTCAACTCAAAAGTATGATGGAGACTTAGAGAGGACAAGGACCAGAGGGGATGATGTATGTATGAGCTAGATTCTGGTAGGTATAACTTAGGGTACATCGAGGGTATTGACTGGTTCATATATGTATGTAGAGCCAATATTTAGGGCAAGGAAAGTAAATATAAAGAAGGAAGTGATGATGAATGAAATGAGTCATTAAAAGAATGCAATGGAATCATGAAGAAGGATGACTTATTGGAATGTAAGCAATAATGAGTAAACAATGATGTGTACACTTAGTAAGACCACTGTGCATGAGTAAGCACTAAATAAGCAAGTATGAGTAAGCAGAAATGAAGTAAGAAACAAATGGCCCAAGCAGGGCTTGAACAGCGAGAGTGACGATTAGATCAAAAGAATAGGGCCATAGGGATGAAACATATATAACATTACCCTTGTACTAGGAGTCAAGTCCATGACACAGACAATTTACAGATCAATAAACCCAGTGGGAGAGCTGGTGGTGTTGGCATAGGCTGAGTGTTACGTTTCCTTTCTATGCCCCTATTCTTTTTCCTAACTCTCATAAGCCTTCGCCGTTTGAGCCCCACCTAGGCCACTTCTTTTCTTGCCTTATTCCCACTTACATATTCTTGCTTATTTAGCGCTTACTCATGCACAGCTGTATTACTAAGGGTACACATCACCACTTACTCATTTATGCTTACCATTCCAATGAATCATTGTTCTTTATGAATCCATTGCATTCTATTGATGACTCACTTTGTTCATCATCACTTCCCCTTTATACTTACTTTGCCTGCCCTGAACTATGGCTCTACGTATATAAACCCATTGATACCTCCGATGTATCCTAAGTTAGACCTACCAGAATCTAGCTCATAATATTGTTCCCTCTGATCCTTGAATCTTTGAGTCTTTGTTATACTCTTGAATTGATGCTCTTCTATAAATCCTTGAATGACAAATTCCCTCGTCATAATCTTTGAACAGCTTGCCCAACAAGCCATACCCTTGATCCTAGCTGTCCTCTTCAGGGGCTAGTTGTTGTGTGGCGATACCACAACATCTTTGAATCACCGAAACCTTTGAGCACCCTCTGGTCTCTACGCTAGCTATGTAGCAAGCATAACAAAAGGTCTAACTTCTTTGAAATTGGCTACTTTCACATAAGCCCACCATTTCCTACCAATGCCCCAGAAACCCTTGACCCTCGATCTTGAGCCACCCTTACGTGTATTGAGAAAGGGAGCAAGACGCTTCTGAAACCTCCAACAAACCCCAACCAATTGATGACCCTTCGAGTCAACAAGAAGAACCCTTGAACTACTATAGCGATGTCCGTATCCCAGAACCTGCACAAGAACAGGAAGCCCAGGACTTAGCCCACCAGCTCAGTCACTCCTTGAACATTCTCATGTCCCCACTCCACCATCACCAATGCCCATCACCAGGCAGTCCACATTTACCATTCCTCCTCCACCACCTGCACCCACACCAGTCATGTCCCATGCCAACAACAAAGAACACCACCTCGGCACCCCCGACTCCTTCAATGGAGACTTTGCTAAAGTGCAAAACTGGCTCTCCCAAGTGCAGGGATACCTCCTCATCAACGCCAACATTTATGACACTGAAGACCGAAAAGTCGCCTTTGCCCTCTCCTACATGAAGGAAGGATTTGCAGCCACATGGGCCACTATCTACTGCAATGCCACCCTCGACGCTGTCCTACAGACGTTTTGGTCTCTGAACTTGTTCATCACTAAGTTCACGTAGTCTTTTATCCCATCTACCACCTAGAATGACGCCATTACCTGGCTCACCACCACTCGCGCAGAACAACAGTCTGGAGAACCTCTCTCGCAGACCATTTCTCATCACAACAACCTCTTCCACCAAAAGGTTGCCCTCACCAAATCTATGGGCCAATATGTCCTGATCACCCAGTACACTATCGAAATACTGAAGCAAATCCGCTGTGACATCTATCATATGACCACTGTGCCTACCACCCTTGAAAAGTGGATGGCAAAAGCCCTCGAACTCCGATTCTGTTGGAAGCAATTGCTCACCATGAACAGATATGCAGCTCTCCCTGCCAAACAAAGAGCTCCTCCCCCGATCACCCGGTCCTCGACTTCTACCCGAGACCCTGATGCTATGGACGTAGATTCCATATCTTTTCCCTCAAAACTCACCTCCAAGGAGTGCAAGAAGTGCACTGCCAAAGGACACTGCTTCAGATGCAGAAAGTCTGGACACCGCACTGACAAATGCACAGTCCAGTTTCCCAAGAAACCAAGGACGGTCCAACAAGTAACCTCAGCTGAAGAAGACCTCCCAAAGCTGGAGATTCTCAACAATGATGATGATGATCTCATGGTCCATCACATCGACTTCACCCACCCAAAAAAGGATTTTCGAAACGGAACCCTCGATCGATGCAAGGTGTTTCTTCTGTACTATGTGTAGATGTACCACTAGTTCCTGACACTATGGAAATAGCAATTTAAGTCCTGAACCCCTCTTACATATTGAAAACCGTCAACACCTGCACCCTCATTGATAGCAGTGCCAATATCTCTTGTATCAATTGGGGCTTCACCAAGTGCAATCGACTTCCCCTCACCCGCCTCGAGAAACCCCTCCATATCCATAACCTCAACCAACAGCTCACCATAAAAGGAGGGGTATGCTTCATCTCTGAACTCTTCATCAGAATTGAAGGAATTACCCACAAGGTCCGCTTCTATGTATGTCATGGACTGCAGATGACAGAACATCATCCTCAGGGCACCTTGGCTCCGATCTGCCAACCCCTCGATCAATTGGAAGGACCAGACTATCTCCCTCCAAGAATCCACTGACCAGTCGCGAGAACTCTATGAAACCTATGCCGCCAATGTAGAGAAAAACAAGAAACACTTCCAAAAGTACTCCCCCACTCCACACCACCCAAAACACATCAATGTGGACGCCATTACCAATGCTCACCTCTTTGATTACCTAGACAAAGAATCTGAGCAACAATTCCTTACCCATGCAAAAGAAAACCACTTCATCAATCGCATTATGTGCTGTGGAACTCGCTTTACCCCTGTCCCCGACCCCTGCATTGCTGCCTTAACCAACTCCACCGCCCTGGCCATGGCCACTGAAAAGGCCAAACCAAAGAAGGTCCTTCCACCCGAATACTCTGACTTCGCAGAGGTATTCTCCAAGGAAGCTACCGACCATGTTCCCCCCTTGTAGCCGTATGACCACGAAATCAACCTTGATGACTCCTTCTCACCCAAAGTGGGCAAACTCTATTCCCTCTCCCCCAATGAGAAGAAGGCCATGGAAGCCTTTATCAACGACAACCTTGCCTCAGGGAAGATTTGTCCCCCAAATTCCCCGCAAGCCTCACCATTCTTCTTCATTCACAAGAAAGATGGCAGACTCTGTCCCTGCCAAGACTACTGATACGTCAATGAACACACCATCCAAGATGCTTATTCACTCCCTCTCATCTCTGACCTCCTCGACAAACTTGGTGATGCCAAAGTTTTCACCAAATTCGACATTCATTGGGGGTACAACAACATCCACATCAAAGATGGCTACCAATGGAAGGCCACATTCATTACCCACAAAGGACTCTACGAACCTACGGTCATGTTCTTCAGGCTTACCAACTCACCCACCACCTTCCAATGCTTCATGAGCAATTCCTTCCGGGATATGATTGCTGAAGGATGGCTCGTCATTTATATGAATGACCTCCTTATTTTCTCCCCCGATAAAGCAACTCACATGGAACAAACCTGTCGTGTTCTGGAATGAATGAAGGATCTTGACCTTTACCTCAAACTTGAGAAGTGCACCTTCGCCGCCCCTGAGGTCGACTACCTCAGAATGATTGTCAAATCCGGCCAACTTGCTATGGACCCCATCAAGCTTGATGGCATCACCTCTTGGCCCACACCCAAAAAGCTCAAGGATGTCTGCTCCTTCCTTGGCTTTGCCAACTTTTATTGACAATTCATTTCCAACTACTCCTCCGTTGCCTGACCCCTTATAGATCTCACTAAAAGGACCTCTCCATGGGAATGGTCCCCCATGTTGAAACTTATATTTTTTTATTCATTTATATTTGCCTTTCATCTCTATTAATTAGATTAAATCTGTTAGAGGTTCCAGACCATTAATATGACCGGAATTACATAGGTAAGTCTAGACCCTTTTATCTTTGTCATGGTCTAGACTCTTGTCATCTTATATGACATATAATCACACCACTATGGCGTGATATCATAGTATTGATAGTAACCTATAGCGTTATTCACTCTTATCTTCTTATCACTTATCTTTCTATCTTTCTATTGGATGATTATCCTCATTTAGGTGAACAGTAAATAGCTACATACATTCACTGTTCACTATATAAACCAAGCCTTGCAGCTCAGATAATTTAAGTCCTCTACAACTGTCTTTTACTCTAAAAGACTGAGTGCTTGAACTAGCTGAAGACTAGTTTATATCATCGCTATCAACATTGAGTGAGTATTCTCCACTTAGGGTTATATACTACCTTCTTCGTTGTTGCACTCTGCCCTAGAAGCTACCGCTTCTAAACCCCACGTGTCAACAGTCCTTTGATAAACTCAAGGCCCTCTTCCTGGCCAAACCTGTCCTTCACATCCCCAACCACTCTGCTCCCTTCGCTATCGCTACTAATGCCTCCAAATATGCCTTGGGAGCTATCCTCCTTCAAATAGACGCCAATGGGAATTGGCACCCCTGTTCTTACCTCTTACAATGAACATGATCGTAGCCCAGCCCCTATCCTATTATTTTCAACTTTCCCTAGTCTAGATGACTACTCAAGAGCCCTTGATGGACTTAGATGATTCCTTGAAGTACGATCACATGACCTGTCACCTGATCTGGGCTAGATCCCATGTCATGAGGCTACACCTCATAACCCCTGTCTCATAGAGATCTGTGATCTCTCATTCCTAGTCATAGAAGTGCTATGCACTTCTCTTTCATTTTACATGCACTTGCAGCATGTTCAATCACTGAAGCACTGGTATGCTTCCTTTCCATTTTGATGCCTTGAGGGCATCACCTTTCTTTCATGGTTGCTTGGCTATGCCACAGCCTTTCCCTTGATGAGTATGCTTGCAGCATGTCTCTGGTTCATATTTCACTGATACATGCGCAGTGTGCATGTCCACAGCTTTACATGCCTTGGGTGCATGTTATCCTCCCTTAGACAGACATTAT
>JBBPLP010000930.1:0-10959 GCA_038089875.1 Fistulinella prunicolor
CAATGACGCCGACTGCTCGTCAGAGTTCAGTTGGACTCGGGATCTCTCCGGGCTTCAGCGTGAAGCCATGTGGTGTTTCTGGTCCTTTCTCTATGGGTCAGTTCTCCACCCCAACGAGCAAGCTTACGAGCAAGGAGCGCTATCTCATGTCGATTGGCACGCATTCTCAGGGTGATCCAGGTGGGCGCTCTATAGGCAGCAAGCGTACCCGAAGCAGGCGCGGCGATAAGCGCACTGATGCGAACAAGGTTGCTCCTTCTCAACAAGGTGAAGGATCAGGTTTCGGTCCTCCTGGTGCTGTGCCTATGCTCGGGGCAGTCCTCAAGTCCATTTCTCCCCTCGAGATGTCTGCAAGTCGTTGGGCTGCGGCGAGTACTGTTCACAAGCCAAGCGTCGCCAACACTGATTCCCCTGAGCTCGTGGATCGTAAAGTCAGATCCCTCCTCAACAAGCTTACCATGGAAAAGTTCGACTCTATCTCCGACCAAATCATCGCCTGGGCGAACAAGAGCGAGAACGAGAAGGACGGCCGGACGCTTATCCGGATCACCAGGCTCGTTTTCGAGAAGGCAACGGACGATGCCGCAGGAAGCGAAATGTATGCACGCCTATGTAGGAAGATGATGGAGATGATGAATCCCGAGGTTCGGGACGATGGCATCAGGAATTCGGAGGGAAAGCCTATCGCTGGTGGTCAGCTCTTCAGAAAGTATCTTCTCAATTTCTGTCGGGAAGTCTTTGAGCGTGACGACCAAGCCGTCAAGGCTGCTAACAAGAAGGGCGAGGAGAGCGAGCGCTATTCGTATGAATATTATGCGGCTCAAAAAGCAAGACTTGGTCCCATCAAGTTTATTGGTGAACTCTTCAAGCTCTCCATACTCACGGAACGCATCATGCACAAATGTGTCAAGAAACTTCTTGGCAACGTTGAGAATCCCGAAGAGGAAAAGATTGAGAGCCTGTGCCAGTTGCTGAAAACAGTTGGCCAGCTACTTGACGTTCCCAAAGCAAGAGCCCATATGGATGTATACTTTACGCGGATGAAGGAGCTTTGCAAGAGCCTCAATATTAGCCCCCGTACGCAGTTCATGCTTCAGGTAACGACCGATTTTCGCGTGTTATTTGTGCTATTCCTTATCCACTTTTTAGGATGTGATCGAGCTCCGGGATCGGAAATGGGTAGCTCGTGGTGCTGTCATTGTGCCTACCACCGTACCTGCTGCTCATGAAGCCGTACGTATCGCATTGTCGCTCTTTGTACCGGCGAGTGACTGAATCGGATTCAGGCCGCAAAGGAGAAAGCAGCCACAGAGGCTCAGAGTTACCAACGTCAACTTACCATGTCTAGAGGTGGATCGAGGCGTGGTGGTGATCGAAATGCGGAATCTGGACCTGGACCAGGAGGTTCGGTCACTCGGTCACAACCCAAAGCAGGCGACTTGTCACGGTTTGGTAAGATCAGCAAGGCCGCAACAATGGTTATCGGCCCCAGCAGTGTGTTCACAAAGGACAACAAACGTGATTCGCTTTCTCAAACGAGCACCGGTTCCAGCATGTTTTTCATGCTGGGCCAAAATGCTGAACCCGTAGTCGATGCCATTGCGAAATCCAGCCGACCCCCCAGCTGGAAGCCATCAGTGGACTTTGGGCAGAGTGGAGTGCGTGTTATGCAGGGACATTCAAGTGATTATTATGCACAACCATATGATGAAGCCGTCACTTGGCATTCAGCTGCATCGTCCCAAGATCCAGACTCTCCGGATGGCCAACTTGGGGTTGTGGCCTGATGGGTTAAATGATACAAACAAGGTGGGTCCCGCCATCTCGAGCAAGTCCTGTCATATCGACTTGGAATCACAAGGCAATCGCACAGGATCCATCGTCGTCTTGGGGGTATGAGGCACAACATGCAGTTTTACATGGCGCAGAATGCTACGCTGAGGCTGTAGAGGTATCCGGTAATGGAAATGAGTGACGAGCTTTGGTACAGTGAGTACGACTGAATAACGAGTGTAAATGGTGAATATATCGTGATAGTAGAACGACTGAGGTTTAGACTATGAGTTGAAACTGAAACGAGTGTAGTATGACGGGGAAAAAACAATACTATAGATGGTAATGTAAATTGCTCAAGCGCTCACTAGCGTGTCCAACGTTAGATTTTTGTGCATTCGACATCATGCTTTGTAAACATCATCATCATCCGATAGAACACTGTCGCTTGAATGATCTCCCCACAGTGGTTCGCGGCGGATCGAATAAACTCCCGTTGCGGTATTGCCTTCGAACTCCTACCCTTTCTCGCATCACCCGACACGTCTGAGCGCGTATCAATGCGTGACAACGCCCGCCTTTGGGGCGGTGGAGGTCAGGACGAGATAGGATTTTTCTCGCCTGATATCGAGTCCACCCCTGGTTAGATCCTCTGCTTGGTCGCGAGGATACGAAAGTCAACGACAACGCATTCGTAGGGGATCATGAGGCACGTGGAGCCGTTCTTGCCGGATTCAGACGATGAAGGCACCGATGATGAAGACATCGAATATGATTCCCCGCACCCGAATTGCCTTTGACACGTACACCCATGAACTTGACAGTCCCGCTGGGTAAAGGGATGGGTCTTTACACCTAATCGCGCGTCTTAGACAGCCATTTGGTGCGCTCTTATTCACGCTGGCGTCGACGGGAGGACGGGCGAGTTGCGGGCCAGGTGCGGCCGAAAGCCTGATTACTGTGCAGATCCAGGAAAGTGTGTTCTTGGACAAACTTCTCGACAATGTGCAGACTAGATGTTTTGTAGTTTACTGACAAGGCTGGCGGGCGATACCTATCATACATATCACATCAACCGTCTCTCAATATCTGATGTACCTTTACAACGCTGTGACCGCCTTCTTCGGCGAATCCAGTAGTACTGTTGCTTGCAAGATTACGGCGACGAACACAAAAACTTCAGTTCAGGCGGAACGCTGAATCAGAAAGACTTGCAATTCTACCCACAATCACCCAACGCTCTCGCGGGGTGTGCTGCGCGGCTTGAAAGTATCGCGACTTCTGCGATAGCACACAACTTAAGTACTCACCCCAAGTATCTGAGGTGGCGTCGTGGGTTCAGCCCTCTCATGAGCCTCGGTCTGGTGGCCTATCGTCCTTATCCGTAGAAAAACGATCGTCTCCGCCCTGTCGACGGGAACTTTTTAACGTCGTCATGTATTCAGAGGATGGGCATCGAACAAGCGTTTGAGTTCTGCATATCGTCGAAGAAGTCCTTGAGATACTTTCGCATTTCATTACCCTTCCGAGTCGTACAACGCTCTCCTTGTGCATAGTATGCAAGATGGATGACTTCCCCTGACCTCCGCTAGCTCAGGGCTACGAGGGAAAAACACCGCACGGCGTTCGAGTCGTACCGGAAGTTTTCCGACTGATTAAAAAGGAGAACATCTGAGCACACCAGAACAACGCTCGAAAAAAAATCGACACACGGAGGACGCCCTACACATCACTTGGCCTTCTTCGCTGATTTGACCGCCCCCTGCGCCTTGCTGCCCTTGCCCTTGCCGACGACGGTGACACCCTTCCCAGACTTGACGAGACTCTTGAGGGCAGCCTCCTTTTCCTGCTTCGCGCTGCCCTTGCCCTTGTTCGATCTCGTCTTGGCGTACTTGTCCGCCGTCTTGTTCAACGCGTCTCGCATCCTCCTTCTTGCTTTCCTCTCCTTTGTTCGTCGTGCGCGTTTTTCGGCTGGGGTTAGCTCGCTGCGTGCGCGGACGTCGGTGGAGGACGCGGGCGCCAAGACTTCTTCCGGTGCGAGCATGCTGGCGACGGTTCGACTTGAAGGCAATGCGGATTCGAGGGATGTAGCTGCGATGTCCGACACTGTCGTGATAGTCGCTTTTGGCTGTCGTACCCATTCCATGAGCGGCCATCAAACGGGGAGAGGCATAAAGAGAGGGGAGGAGGGGGCATGGTCATAAACGTACCGGTTTAGGCACGTAGTGCGCATTACACAACGCGTCGAGCTTTGCACATATCCCCTCCCACAACCGAGTGATCTCGTCGTGTTCCCGCTGAAGTCGACCGTCTCTGTCGTCCGCCGACGTGCCTGACTGCGCAGCGACGTACTCCCCTTCGTATATTTGCGCGAGCGACTGTGACGATTGGGTGTCCTGCAGTTCGACGAGCCGGGAGGGTAAAAAGGGCACGGCGCCGTCGGACCCGGGACGTCGCCGCACCACGTCGTCGAACTGGCCCTCTTTTATGCGTGCTTTGATACGGTCTTCGAGCGCGACGACGACAGCGTCGGTGATGATGGGAACGCTGCGTGCGGTACGCTCAAAGTCGAGGTCCTCTTGGAGGAGAGAGTCGTGTGGGCGGGCACGGGCAGAGGCTTCACCAAGGAGGGTCCATTCTTTATCGGCTACGTTTTCGGCCTCGAGGGTTTTGATTTCGGTTTGAAGGGCGGCGAGGTGTTGCTCGTAGGCCGACATTGTGGCGACTCTTTGTTATAAAATCAAGGTAGTTGTGTATACAATGTTACCTAATATCATCATCATGGACCCTACCACGATCATTGATCTCTCTCATTCGCTGCTAGAACCACTGCCATGCTACCCAGGAGACTCAGAATTCAAAATGTCCCTCTCATGTTGCTTTCCCCTCGTCAATGCGAAGTCCACGCCCGACCCTGAGACCGACATGGTTATCCGTGTGCATGCGCTCTCGCTCGGGACTCATACGGGCACACACATCGACGCCCCCTTCCACTTCTTCCCATCCGGCCAGAAATTACACGAGATCCCGCTCAGACAGTTCGTTGGTCGTGCGATCATCCTGGACGTCCGACATCTCGCCCGAGATCGGGGCAAGATCAGTTGGGCGGACATGACAGACGGTCCTACTGGCCTGACGACGGCACTCTCATGCATCGGCTCACGCGCAGATGGCAAGGCAGACATTGTGTTGCTCTGGACGGGCTGGGACGTCCACTGGGGCACACCAACGTACTTTGCCCATCCCTATTTCTCACGAGACGTCGCTGCTGGGCTGTACGACCTCGGCGCGAAGATTGTCGGCGTGGACGTGCTCAGTCCTGATGAAACGCCTGCGAACGAGAATGTAGAGACTGAACATGGGTGGGGGATGCACGAAACGCTGCTTGGACGCGGGGTACTCATTTGTGAAAATCTGAAGGGGCTCGGGGAATTGGCCTGTGCCGGGAACGTTGAAGAAGGGGAGACGTGGGTCAGTCTGATGCCGCTGAGTATACACAACGCGGACGGAGCACCCGTGCGAGCGTATGGCTGGATACATTCCTTGAGACATTAGACTAGACATTGTTTAGGTTTATTTAGATTTGCCCCTAGGACCTCAGAGGTGGCCATAGCGAGGTCAGGCACTTTCGGAAATGTTCCATGCTGCGTTCAGGCTATGCCGTCGTCTTTGGAATTCCAGAGCTACTTGTTTAAGTATGGTTTCTTCTCAGAAGCCATCTTGTCATTCATGACTGATCCTCACTTCACGGCCAGACACAATGTCAACTTCATATTTGTGGACCTCTGACTCTTCAACGTACTTACAGCGCCTTCCCGTGTGCGAATACACGGACCAAGAATACCCGAAAAAGTTGGCAGACCACAACGTGCCTAGCCATCGCCGCTCAAAATAGTGGTGGACTTTTGCTGCCAGCGCTGCCCCTGTGGACAATGGTGTCCACATCAGCGCATGCCCACAACAAGACTGCGGGTATATAAATCTGTCTGGCGGGGCGGAATGGGGTTCACCCAACGTCCATCATGCCCGTTCGACCACCATCAACACCTCCGGCCCAACCGCTTGCAGTATGTATCGTCTTTCCCGTCTGCGTCCCCAACGCTAACGAATTAATGTTTCATAGGACACTCCTGCTCCGAAGAAAACGCGGTTCTCTGAAACACCACCCAACCATCTACCAGCGTCGCATACTGCCACCCCATCTAAACGGCCTCAATTAACCATCGATGACGACGACGGCACGAATTCGATCATGTCACAATGTGGAGAGGCCGAGGATGAATACACCCTCAGCGCCTACGGTGACATCTCACTGAGCGAAGTCCAAGTTCCTCCTTTACCCGAGCCTGCGCATTCAAGTTCCAGGCCCATGCAGCCGAGAGCTCCCCAACCCCGTCTCCGTCTCCGAGTGCGGCGGCCACCCATGCCAAAGCACCGCATGAGCTTTACCTACGTCCCAGATCCATTGCCTCATAGCGGAGGCATCGAGCCCGATGAGCGTTGGCCGGGCAGCCCCAGACCCGCCACAAAGGTATGTGAAAGCCCTGTTACATGGTCACCTGTTTCACTCCTGACCATTCCATGTCTTCTGTCAGAGTCCACACCGGCTTCAACCACTCGTATCTCCAGTGTCTCCACTCTCACTTGATGCCGTTGGTCCTCCGAGTTTTTCAAAGGAAAATCAGCCAGCGAAGAAAAATGGTCTGAGTCTCGAGAAGTTTTTCGAGGGGTTTCTACCCTCTTCGCCCTCCATTCGATTGTCGCCTCCTGGCTCACCGGAAAATAGGGCACGCGGCCTGCCGAAAGAGACGCATGAACGGAGGAGTAGTCTCCGACACGCACGCAACCCCTCGGGGAGGGAGGATGCAGCGAAACCGCCACAAGCTTCACCAGCACCTACCCCTCGGCAGGAGCAACCCAAGTCAACACCTTGGCGAACCAGACTCCCTCCTCGACTCCCGATTCCAAAGTGGGACATACATATAAATCGCAAATAAGGTTGTATTTCTGTGAAGATAGTCAAAGATATGGATTGTATGCGCCCCCACCACACTTTAAAAATTCCCAACTATGTCATCCATATTTTCAATTACCCAGTCTGGGTTCCTGCAGCAAAGGTTTTTAATGTAGCAGATTTTATACGATATGAACACCAATCGACCAAATTATATTACTACCTGTTGAACCACAATGAAGTTCAATAACATGATTTTTGCCCGAGCCGTGTGGCATCTAGCTAACCACAGTGAACGACCCAATGTGCATGAGCCGTGGCTCGAATATTGATATAGCTACGCATTTTACGGACCCACCATTGCACCATCGGTGCCGAAGTGCCGTCGAAGTTCGAGGCTGGCTCTAGACATCGCATGTCAGCGTTTGCAATACTGAAGTGCGCAAATTTCTTTGTTCAGCAAGGCAAATTCCAGACCGTAATCCAAATACAACTCGAGGAGAGATTGCAGCCACAAGAAAGGACTCTGCCTTTATTCGGTCCTGTGACTCAAAGCGAACACGGTGAACATCGAGTTTATCAGACATACAAAAAAATGCCTCCATCTTGCGGAGCTTTCTGTGTGATTTCAAACCAGTTATTTTATTCATGTTGATGGATGATGAATAAAGTGAAGAGGGTGTCGTACCGAGGCAGGATGCATAAAGCAAGCCCCACCGTTCAGCCCGTGAGTCTAATGAATCATAGATTGGTGCAGAACTCGGATTGGCACTTCCCCTTGACGCATGCCAGAGGCTTGTTAGTTGCGTTGGCCCATGTCAAAATAAATACCCCCTTTTGTTATACGGAAGTCGCTCTTATTTCTGTGCCAGAGAACAATATCGTCGCCACTTTGAGGATAGACCTTTAAAAAGTAAGTTGGTCATGGGCGCATCTTGTAACCACGGGACCTGCGAGTAACAGGTGTTCCACATTCTGTTGGAAGACGCCAGTAAAGCTCGTTCCTGTGATGCCTCTCCGGCCCTCAATCGGAAACATCCTTCACTCTCATCCCCTTCACATACTCATACGCCGATAGATAGAACCAAGCCTGAGTGACTGCCCGCGAGCTAGCCAAAGTATACCTATACCTGCCGATTCCGAGCCATCCGTAGGTGTCTCGATATTAGCGGATAAGATTAACAAATACATACGTGTAAAGGTGGTTCAACGACGGGTCAAAGCGGCAGCTTCGCGATGGTCATGAGCACGGTCGCCGTAGGACTGAGCATGGTTCGTGTAATACATAATACTTGAACACGCAAACGAGGTTCGGCAGCACCGCGCATGCTATGGGAACTCAGGAAGGTTGTCCCAGACGGTGGTTGGTCGTACTGAGGTAGAATGACAGGCTAGAGCTCGTGAATCAGCATGCGAGTCTGCTTTCAACTTCAGGTTTCAATGATTGGTTGACCTCGAAGAGAGAAGTCTTCCCTGAGCGTCAGTTGCGCGAATGATCCCCCGGCGGCAATCTGCTCTTCTCAACGCGCCCGAGACGCGCGAATCGCTTGATCTCGAGAATTGCAAGCAAGACAGTTGATGGAGCGTGTCAACGAACTCGCGTTCGGATCCGTGGCGTGGCAGCGAAACCAAAATGGATGAAGAATCAACTTGATGATCATTCTGAGAAAAAGGTGCCACTGACTCGACCCAATTGCGACTCCCATCATCCAGCCTTCGGAGGTGCCCATTGCTCCAACGGCAACACGAGCGCTGGATGTTCAAACCAAGCGGCGTAGTCAAAGGCTGTCCCACGGACTCGGATCTGGTTGCTGAGGAATGTTGGCTTCCCCGTCCGATACTCCGACTCAGTCTGCCGTACTGGGAACATATGGGCGCTGAGATCTGAGAGACAGCACCCGTCGGATTATCATGCATGAGTGTTGAAACGTCACTGGCACGACAGCAGTGAGAAACACAAGGGATTCAGGGAAGGATAGGCGACATCAAACTTAATGCAAGTCCGTACTATTACTAGCACCATTATGGGCTACCGACTCGGAATCGAGGCGAAACGTAACAAGCGTACAGTTTCCAAGCCTCTGCAGAATAAGCAGGCTCCGAAGTTGGTATTAGTAGCACGCAGGCGAGTATTGGAACTACAGTTTGGGATCACAAGTACTCGACGTTACTGCCAATTCTGTCCGAGGAAAAAGAAAATAGTTTGGAGTTAACGAAAGCAGTGACGAAGAGTCTTCGAAATGATCTAATAATACCCTATATATCAATAAAACAACAATTAAATCGTCCGTGTTTTCTTCAGCAAGATCGATTCCCAGACCGTAAGGAAAGTTCGTGAAAAACAGAGATTGTGAATGAAAGTATGGAATGACAAGGTCGATCGCCTCAGCATACAACGTACTGTTCAAGGCAGGGCAAGCCACTTGGCGAGAAGGACTGGGAAGTCGATTGTTCCGAGACCGGTTACAGGGTCCCAACCCTCGCTCGTGTTGAAGCCGGTCGTGCCGCAACCGGGGTTACTGCCGCTAGTAATGTCATGGAATCCGCAAGAAAAGTTGGCGCCATAAATCTGTTCCGAGGGTGAATTGTTAGAGTTCCTCGTGTTTGATCTATAAATATAAGAAAATACCCACAACTGGGTTAATGAAACCGATGGGAGATTTGTTTTGCGCGATACGCGCATCGTTCACCATCACGAGCATGGATCCCACAACTGGGGAAGCAGCAGAAGTGCCGTAGAGAAGGGTAAAGTTGCCGTCGACCTGGCAATGCATGGGTTACCGATGCAGGATCATAACAGATAGGACCCGTTGCTTACCGCGACGACGTAGTTGGCACCATTTGCAGATAAATCAGGGTATGCACGAGACTAACAAGTCGAACGTATCGTAAGTGAATCGTGCAGACGAATAAAATTTTCAACCGTACTTGTCCAGTCGAGTTCCAGATGCTGCTAGGGTATGCAGGAGGAGTGTTCTTCAAGTACGACGTGACAGCCTCCTTCTGGTATTCGGGCATCGCAAAGTAGTTGCTGAATCCGCCACTAGAATAGATGACTTCTTCGCATGCGGACTCGGGGTCAAGCACGGTCTTTCCGGGGCTGACTTGCGTCGCGCCGACTGCAGTGACAAAGGGGCAAGTGCCGGGGAACCCAGGGTTGAAAATCTTGCCACTAGTAGTTTGAGAACCTGTGCATAATGTTCCAACGGATGTGTCACTCCATAAAGAAAGAGACGGTACCATCTGGATTCAAACATTTGCCGTTGGACCCCGCGACTCCATTATCACCAGAGGCGAAGAGGAAGGTGACACCCATGAGACCCAGTTTGCCATACTCGGCACACTGACGTGACGCATAAGCGCGTGATAAGTCGGCCTCATCATACCCGTATGAGGTAGAGATCACGTTGGCAGGTTTGACAGTACCACAATCCTCCTTACCTGGACAAAGATAGTGTCAGCTCGGTAAGACATGAATGAGGTCATTCTAACCATCGTATCCACCAGGCTGGGTATCGGGGTAAATACCATCCTGGTCCGGGTCGTCACCACCCTCGAATGTGCAATAGGAACCGTCGAGGGCATCAAGGAAGTTGTTGAAAGATCCGCCTGCGGAGCCCGTCCGAAGTCAGACGACAAGACTGTTGTACAATCCGAATTCAAACCTTCAACCAGGTCACCAACTTGGTACAAACTGATGTTTTGTGCTTTGGTTACAAGGTTCATAGCATACTGGAGATCGAGGTTTGATTCTCCGTTGTTGTTAAATGATTCATTCGGGCTCAATGCACCTGGAGAAACGTAGGTTAACCTCGTGTGGCCTGCGCCAGCATGTAAATCCAGTATATGTACATACCGCCGTCGATAGAGACCATGTTGGGGCTGACACCGTAAAGATCCGAGCCAAACTGCTCAGCGAATAAATTGAGGTCCCCCTGAACGTACGATTGTGGGGTGTACTCGACTGCACGCTACCTCAAACAGAGTTCATTCGACGACATCACCGTACTCACCAATACCATAGGTATTCTTCTCGGGGACCTTCGGCGTATATGTAAATCCATACAACGCACGGACACATGCGGGAGTGATGTACTTGTCACAGTTTGCAAGGTCGTTGACGGTGTCAATCAAGCCCTGCAATAGTCCAGTCGTCTGCGGGCCGGTGATGCCACTGCCGGGCATACCGATGGTCTTAAGCGATCGGCTACTGGGACCGGAGCGCTTGGACA
>JBBPLP010000931.1:0-10952 GCA_038089875.1 Fistulinella prunicolor
GTCCCGGTCAAGGCCAGACTGCGGAAGGGGTCATAAATGAATCGGAGGGGAATCCACTAGGGGTGTCGGAAGATGATACGGCTGCAGTTTGAATGAGGACGTTGAGGAAAAAATGGTGATAGACATTTACTCTATCACTGAACTCTAATTTATTTTGCATCTACATGTATATCGCTGCATGTGCTAGTCACAACTCGGTTCCGTGCTTCGCATATTTTCGGAGACTGTTGAGTGCCAAGGCCAGAAGAACTTACACTTAATTCAGTTTTCTCGAGGGCTAATAACCACTGCATATGGCATTGACATGTTCAAAATACCTATCGTGAGACAATGGGCGCATCACGATTAGAGGCACGAGCGACGGTACTCCGCTCCCATCATACACGGTACATTGGATTTTGTAGTATAGATGGGTTCCCGGTTCATGTATATCTGCTCAAATCACTTAGACTCTGGTACATTCGTCCTCTTGTCAGCATCATTGAAAGTTGAAAGGGAAAAGTTTGAAAGTGGCGGCCTTTCACATGCCGTTTTAAATATGGAGCTCCAAGCAGGACGGAACTTTTGTCCTGAACAGGTTGCCGCTATAGGCTGCGGCGAATATTCAAACTCCGTAGAACTCAGAGGACTGTGACAACATTACCATTTTGTTCCCGGCCCAAGGCTCACCTAACTTGAATGACATCCCGGCGACTGGTCGAGCTCCTACCCCATCTTCGTCCGTAGTACATATTGCTGCATGCGCGTTGTGCCAACCCCGTGGCCGATACAACGGACGACGGATATGAATAACCCCTGATTCCCTTCGTGCGCACCAGCACAGTCTGGACGTGGTCTTTATGGCCCGTTTATCGTACCCCTCATGCGGTTCGCCGACCAACGTTAACTGTCAGACAAACAAAATGGTACTGTTTCCCCTGAACCGGGTCATCGGAAAATCACCCAGAGAGTGACCATAAGCCGTGGCAATTACTACTTTGCCGCGGTGCTATACCAACTTTTCCTTGAGCAGGCTAGAATTTCGGATCCGTGTGGTATGTCTGCATGTCATTGTTTGTCTTTATGTACAACTCCCATAGACGGGAGTCGCTGAATTCAATCCTTCGTTGGAATCGTCCAGCACGCGCTCATTATTGTTAGAATCCGTTAGACGGTAATGGAGAAATAGGCTGCCTTGTTCTCTTTGTCGCTGTTTCGATGATGCTCCTCAACCTTGGTGACACAAGTAGGAGGAATGGAGTAAAAGATTCTCGCTCACTATCTCATCCAAGTCTTCTTCGCTAGGTGAAGATAGAATCTTGGCCGATGTCGTTCCTCATTCACGAGTGTGATGTGAAGTCGGACAGGTGGAACGGCCACCCGCCGTTGGCATCTTCAACCTTGCTCTCGCACCCAAAAGGTTTCTTGTTGTCGTGTACAACCTCTACATTGCGTCGGATCAACGTCCGGCGCGCTCCGTGAATCTATTGTTTCCTTCGCTTGGTTAGTTAGGAGCGCTGGCATGTATGTGTCGAATTTGGAGGGAAAGTGTGTGCAGAATGGGGCTCGAAAGGGGGAAGTCAAGAGGATGCCCAGCGGAGATAGGGACACAGGGAGGGAGGGAGAATTGAATTCTAGGGTTATGGGTACTACAGTAGAGCATGCGCAGCACGCAGAGCACCACCGGCCAGCATTGTTCCGCAGTCTGACCTCTCCAACAGATCGACTGGGTTCTCGTCGCTTCGAAGACAAAAAGGACACGATTACCGTAATACTGCGCCCATTTCGTTTGGAGCGCGTTTGTATTTCAGCCTTTGTTCAGTCAAATGCGTCAAGCGGCGGCAACGCATAGATAATCTGGTTAACCTGTAAGTGATATATCCTAGGAGCCCCCACTCACCCCGCCATTTCACACCCGCCAGCTTTTGGATTGATTTCTGACGAAACGTAACTTCTGTTCTGTGCCGCTGAAGAATTCAATGATGATTGCGCTTCCTACTGAACTGTAAGGATGACATAATTTTCGCCTTGCCTTCATCGTCTACATATTACCTTCAGAACAACAGACCTTCCCCCAGTGGGCTGGGAAACCACATAAGTACATAGTTCAAGATGGTGCACCCTTTCTCACGTTCAGGGAAGAATACGAGCGTGCGAATGCGGGAAGGCTTTGGCCCATCGCCAGTCAGTCGCTTTCGAAGTTTTGTTAACGTTTTTCAAGTGGCAGAGTACTGCACCGTAATGAACGAGGTCTCGAGAAACCATTTTAGATCTCGGCGGGATCAGCTTGAGACCCGAGGAATCCGAGTCCAAGGTTGTCTAGACAATCTTGGTTAAAGGCGGCCCGGGGCTGCGGACACACGGGTGGGTGCGCATTGTTTCCCTTCCGGTCTTAGAAAAGGGTAGTGGTGATACATTGTAGGTCCACAAGAGGCAATGGAAGATCGGAATCAGTTGCGGCTCTCGTCATTTATATGGCAATTCCACTGTTACCCGAGTATACCTGTAGGTCGTGGAAGTCGATCAGAGGAACTCGAGGATGAAATAAACATTTGATTTTCAGGTTGAAAACATCATTAGACGATATTTTGGAACTGGATGCACATTCAAGACGAATTGACCAGAATCGCCTTCTACTTTCAACGATAATTTGCTCGCCACGCTATTCCAAATCGTCGAGTGGAAGTGGGTTGTACGTCATCCCACGCCCCAAATACTAAACATGGAAACAATTAGCTGATGTGCCACGCAGAGGGTATAATTACTAGTATGGGATACATGCTGAACCACTTGGAATCGCCTTCAGCTCAATCCTGAATCTCGCTTTATCTTCAATCGTTCAAACATTTTTGTTTACCATGCTGCAAGATTTACAGTCTACTTTGGAGCTTATACAACTGAATGACTATGTGTCCCGTACGGTCGGCGCTCGTACCCTCAATTCATGATGAATCTCATAGATAAACACAGTGGTTACTGTAACGGCAGTCGTATATGATTATCGTGAGTGATACTTCTGTGTACAGTAACCTTCACAAGTTAAGATGTCTCTTGCGATACTATCACTGAAGTCCTTACCTTTCCGAGAGAGGTACATTCTTTCGTTGTTCACTCCTCGTCTACTGATTGACATTGTTTACAGGTAGAATACGTTTGGGTGAGAGGGAAAGAGTGATCAAGCCATCACCAAGTCTCTGACACCCCCATAGCGCAGATCCTGGTCCTGGGTCTCTATAACGTTTGTTCTGGTACGTGAAGGACACTTTAACCCATGTGCAGGTGCTCTAAACAGATAGTTTTGTAGGCCCGCTATTTCTCTCTTTCTTGGGTCATGTAGGTCTATGACTCTTGTGATGTGTATCAAATCTCACGCTTAACGATAAATCTGTGGACAAGCATTGATTCCATCGGTACGTTTGGAGTCAAAAAAATTGAATGCGGATTGAACTAAATGGATAACCCTTATAGTTGGTAGTACCTTTGCTCCCGGCCCAGTCAAAGTCAGTTCTTGCTTGCTTTGCGTCTTGACTACCATTATTCATCATTTTTTGGCAGGAGTGAGGATACCAATTACGACTAAGAATTGTGTTGAGAACGATCCAATAGATGTAAGTACATATGTCATTTCAGCGATGTGATATACATTCTGATGCGTTCTGAAGGTACCACGCTTGTTCTAACGTCGCGTTGGTTATACCCAGTATTCATCAGTGCTGCTGATCGTGAGTTACTTCACTAAGTAGTTTTTCCCGAAATTTCATTTTCTCATACCGTCATTCCAATTACAGTTATGATGATCATGCGGGTGTATGCAATGTGGAATCGATCGAAAAAAATTCTTCACGCCCTCCTGCTCATTTACGTGCCACACGTTATTTTTTCCATCGTCGTTGCAGGCATTTATAGCGTCCCCAATGCATCACTTGTGGGTATGTCTGAAATTGATTTCTCACGCGCATCACGCAGGTGACCATTATGCATTTCTTGCCACTTTTTTCCAGTCAAAGTTGTTCATGTCGCAGACTTTTCTTTTTGCAATGCCGAATGGGGCAAGGTACCAACCTTACTCAACGCGTATGGTAACGTCCCGCGAATTTTTCTCTGTGCTACGCTTTTGATCCTGGCTGTCGTCCAAACTGTGAGGCAGTCGATTGGGACATACAAAGCAACGAAGCGATGGCAACCAAACCCGTACATGGAAATCCTTATGAGGGATGAAATTATTTATTTCCTTGTGTACGTCTCATCTTGTGCCACTGTCACGTTCTCTCACTCGACTATGCGCGTGGTCATGACCCACTACGTTGTTTTCTCCATGAATCTCTAGGAACGCCCTGCTCATTGTCACTTATTTATTACGAAGCGGGCTCATAGGCACAACAAGAAGCATTCCAACGATCCTCCTGACCTTTTTTTCCGATATTACCATCTGTCCTATGTTACCTCGGCTCATTATATGCATGCGAGAGGTGTACGACAATGACCTTCACCGTGGTCAACCGGAGGGCATTTACACCGGGTGCCGTTTGTCGTCGCGAGGTACCACCCTTCAAAACGCGGAGATGACTTCAATCGTCTTTGCGGATTTAGCCCTGGTCCAGGGTCAGCGCCAGATGGCGGACGGAGGCGCGGGAGAGTTGGAGGGGATTCGATTATAGGCGTTGGGAGATGAAAAGAGTGGGGTTCAAACGAGAAGGTCGAGTATACATGCTAGGGATGAACATTAAATTCTAGCGCTGTGCCCACTTTGACGGACGACCAGGACATCTGATTTATGTTGGTTCATTTATATCGTTGCCTGCACAATTCGATTCTGTGCTGTACACGTTTCCGGCAAGGCCACGGAGTGTACTAACACGATATGACATCCGACAAACTGATACCTTGAATCTGGTCATCATAGCATAATTTCATGCATATTATATATGATGTCTTCCTCGACCGCTGCCGATGTCTCATGACGAGACGTGGTCGGATCCAAATAAATCTAAACTCCGTTGAAGTCCACGCCGCTTTCAGGTTTTGAGCAGCCTTGTAATAAGTACATCGCACTCCGTTGTTGGTGACTTCAAACATTTTTGGCCGAAGGGACCCTGTTCAATCATTGTTCCTCTTATCCGGCTTGGACGACATTGGACCGTCGTCAATACGACGAGCGGCGGGTATGAAAAACTTACCTATTCTCTTAGCGAAGTTCCAGGCAACATCAGATGTCGACTAAAATAAGCCTACAGTTCCCTACCTGAACGCGGTCCATGGGACATACCAAGAGTATATACCATCGTTGAAGAGGGCAAAACCACCTCAGGCTTCGGGTTTCCCGGATGTGGGCGACGATTTCCTATATCCCGGTCAAAACTCACACGGTCTCAAAGCCAATGCGACCGTTTCTCGTCAAGATTTTTTGAACGGTATCGGTATGTTCCAACTTGACTGGTTCTACTATATTGATCCATGGATTGACGGAAGTATAGCAATCCTCGTCACTCCGACCCATCTTGCTCAACCTCGACTTCCACCCAAAGCCTTGTCTCAAACCTAATGTATATGATTACTCAACATTTCGAATCGAATCCTCTCCAATCTATCTAGGTTCTCCTTGCTCTAACCTCGACCCGGCGTGACATCCGCGAATACGATTGCAGAAACGCTTGCGGTTTGATCGACACGAAGCTGTTTATACCGAATTCACTTTCAGTCCCCTCCAAACGACTACGGAGATAGCTATCATACAACTCTCGTACCCCGATGAGGAACCGAGGCATCGTGGGGCGCATGACCATATAATAGGGTGCGCTCAGGATGAGCAGTGGAATGTTACTCATAGCAGTGTCGTCATGTGAAGCAGAGAGATGACCGATGATGTCTAAAAGAGTAAGCTTTCAGACAGTGTGCGAACCCGATTGGTTAGTGACTCAAAGATGGGCGATGATAGAAACGAATAAAAACCAAGAGAGGAAAGCGACACGTTTGTCAGGAAATTAAACGTTTCATCTCTCAATAGTAGTTGTATGTTTCGACTGCGCTGTGCCAACTTGGTCGCTTTACATATCTCTATCAACTCCTTCTAAGCCTGAACGACAGCGAGGACAAAAAGTGTAGTTACTGAGAGCAAATTGCGGGAGCCGAGAATATATATTAGCAGGGATGTGGTGTTTCCGTACGAATCATCGGAAGAAGAAAATACGAGCAGTGGTGACTGGTCGGGGAGAAATGCACTAGGTGATATTCGTGTGAGATTGAAGAAACGTTACAGCGCAGCTTGGCTCCAGACGCACCTGAAAGATAGGTATTTGGAACACAATAGCTATGTACCTAAGAGAACAGTGATAAATCCATCGGTGACACGAAAATGGAAAGAAGATTGAGGATCGTACGTTTTAGACCTAACCCACGTGGGATACCCCCGCAGGATCATAATTACTGTGGTCAAAAGAAAATTTAAAAGTCGGGGGGTGATCATAGAACGACACTCACATCAGCTGGGATGGGGTATTCCCAATTAAATATCAGAAAGCTTTTGGTGCCTTCGAAATATCCGTGTTTCAGCATACCGACGATGAGAACGGCAGTAAATCGACGTGCTTACAGCTATGCACCCGTTGTGAGAACAGTTGGCGATCTGAATATTCAGTATATGTATATGTCTACCGAACAACAATCATTAATATCACACGCGGAACGATCAAGAAAGGACCGACTCTGAGGGTCACGGACAAACGTACTACCGTCTGTGAATGTATCGGATCAGCATAATCGTCAATAAATGTCGCATCAATCCAGGACGTACGTGGGCTACTGAATTAAGTACGTGTTCATCGTTAGATTTATACTAGTATGCAACACGATGCCCATAGACTTACATTGGCCGTGAAAGACCGACATAGCGCACCTGCGGAACCGTCAATTTGGACTTATACGTGTGATAGCGACCAGAAGATTTATACGCACTAGAATAAATATTGTGGACACCCAGGTCCAGGGTCTGCACTATAGCTCCGTCAGGAATCTGATGCTCAGTTTACGATCGTCCCTTACCCGCACATAGTCTATCTTTGAATCCTTTCAGTTTGTAAACAAGACACGGACGGAAAACGAAATAACCAACCTCTCTCGAAAAGGTGAGGACTGCAGGATTTGGATATTAGTAATGGTCATTTTTATTTTAATGTGATAGGGCACAGAAAATCATCACTCACGATAGTCATATACGACAGCAGTGACAGGAATAACTGTTTGTCGAGGTCAGCCATTGACTGAAAGGTGAATGACAAGCGACTTACAGGACCCATTCCAAGTGGACTGGAGGTTAAAGGACATGACAAGCACACGATCAATGGCAATATCGGGGTCTTACTAGCAAGGAGAGAGAGGAGTGAGGAGTGAGGATACCATACCACGGGGCCTTCTGGTTATTAAATCTTCTGCCGGTATACTAACAACACGCCCCAAGAATGACGAAGGCGATGCAAGAGCATCATTACTATGCAGAGAACAAGGAGTCACGTATGCTGACGGGATTAAGTGTGGTTATCGGAATAATGATTTCCATCAAACACCACAGCCGATCGCCTACCACCGCAGGTTCTCAGTTTTGAAGCTGTGCTTTCCCGTCACACACCCATGACTTGATTACCCACCCCTGCCCGTCGCCACTGTGAAGTCTTATGTCGTCGTTTGTGCTGACCTTCGGAATGAGTGGCCGAAAAATAATATCGTCATAAATGACGGTAATCAGATTATAACGACAATGGGCAGTGCATACCTATCAAAGAACTTGATCTCATCTTCATGCCAGAGGGGGCTGCGAAGATAATGCGGACGACGACTATTTCTCCGACTCACAGTGATTACAACTGTGGGCCAAACCAGGTTCGTGGTGATGGGTGGCAGATGATTGAAGTGATGATGTAAGCTGCCGTGCTGCGGAATGATGGTATATTTCTGGGATGGCAGGACGTGCTAAAACTGGGGTGGCATTGTGAGACAGTCCGACGGATGAGTTCCAATATTGGTCCGGGTTCAAGAGAGTAAAAGGACAATGTGGACCTCGATTTAGACCAACCGCTTGACTGGAAACGGAGTACGAGAAAGAGAGGTGGATGTTATTCATGAGAATCGTGTCCAACTTCATCCGAGGCGGGTGTCAGGTCATTGACATGATGATACTCCGCCAGACCGGAGGGGGAATGTGAAGTGGGGCCGAAAAAAAACATGCTCTATGCACCAGGTCAGTCCGAGCCAACGAAAACTGGGTTATTCATGTTACAATCTCTGAAAGTATGCTTCCCGCTCAAAGGTAGCAAGTCACGGTGTACTTATGTGCAACTAGCTTTTCAAATGTTTCAAGGAAAGAAGACGCATATTACATAATTTCCGATACTCGGCAAACAGTGTGCGAAGTTGTCGCTTGCTCGAGGCCGGTGCAAGCTTTTAGTTGGGATTTATCTTATGCTCCAAACCGCCCTTCAGTTCGCTTCCGTTCTCTTTCGTGGTGAAACCAGCTAGGTGAGACTGGTGCTTCATTTCGTTTGTTTTGGTGTCTGATGACAATAGGCTACTTTCCTGGGTCATGTTGACTTTACCGACTGCGTCCAGCAAAATCTGCCTGCACTTGTGGTGTCGACTGCGATGCCAACGGTGTCACCTGTGAACCTTCCTGTCTTGGCTTCCGTCCGCGAAGGTATCACATCTAGAAATGAACGATGACGCAGCCATGTTGAATCACCATCAAGTAGTATGGGATGTGCTCAGTCGGCGATGTGTTGCTAACCCCATTGACAGAGGACTCGACAGTGAGACATACGGGAGCTGGTGATAGTCATGAATGTCGGGCCTTCATGTCACCGGTAAGGCGCATTTCCATATGTTCTAATCTCAACTTGATCATGCGTTCTCAGGCGCCATATCCTTTTCTGTCGAATTCCAAGTCGACCGCTGGAGAGGGCTAGGCGAGTGCGACCCCAGACGTGGCGAAGAGCTAAGTACAAGGTTAAGGACAACAGAACCTATGACGCGGCCACCAGCCACTACGCCAGGACCCTGTCACCGCACTAATGCCCATCGTTATATGGAGTCGGGATTCCGTCGAATGATTTCTTCGACGCAAGACTCTGGGATGGTTCGTTTTACACACGTCTTCGCTCTGTTGTCGGACACACTCGTTTCAAGTGAGGTTCCCAATGGGTAGGTGATGGTCGCGTGTATTTTTGTGCCGAGTCGCTTATGACTGTGACTCATTTACAGATTTTTTCTCGGTGGATCTGAATTGTGCCAGGTTCCCTTTCACCAATAACCGCATCTCACTCTATTCTGGTCGGAGCATGATGTCTCGGAATGCGATTTAGGTACCTGTGACGCAGCCTTTGCGTATATGACCATCAGTGTACCGATACAATATCCGGCTGTTTTAAAGGGAAAATGGATACATATCGTTGCAATGCACTGTCTTTTCCAATCTTGGATATGCTTGATCACGGCGTTGGATTCAATCTATTCTACCAGGAACTACACAGGATTCAATCCTCCCAGAAGCCGCACATCGGGCGTGATTCCGTCGTGGGTAGTATGTATCATTTCATTGCCTCGTCGACCTGTAGCACATGCTCCCTTTCGCCTTTTTGCACAACATCATTCTTACCATCCCAAGTCGGACCACGGGATCATTTGAGGCACATCTCGATGTCTTCAAATCCATGCTATTGCTGCTGGTCCAGAGCGAACCGTACTGCTGTAGGGCACTGTATTCAACTTGAAGGACACTTGGAAGGTTTTGCGTGTTTTTATTGTCACGCTGTTGTCAGGGTATTCATGTCACCACAACTTTGGTGTTTTAGGAGTGGTATGGTCCTCCACTCCGCGTATACATAATCAAAGGCTAATGATAGTTTTTTACACAGGTCTCGGGGCGGTGCTTCTCCATTTTTGATCTGTCGTTTGATGTGTCAAGACGTAACATGTTGATAAAGCGCGGAGCGCCTTCAAGTTTAATTCGAAAACATCATTATACGCTGTTCGCTTTAGTTATCCAGCCCCGATTTCACACGTGCCTCCCTCCCTGGGCCCAGTCATAATCTCGCTCCTGGTTTCTCGCTTCCCACCTTGAGTCTTCGCACGGTTAGGACTTGAATTGTCGGACATTGCGATTTCTCTGCGACTACCCATGTCCTCAGATTTGCAGTCTACTTTGGAGCATCTCCAGATCAATACTATGCATCCCGTACGATCGTTGTGCGTTGTGTCAACAATTGATCTGGTCAAACGTAGTTATGATTGTCGCTGCGGTCGTATATTCTTATCGTGGGTAACCTACCTTTATTGCAGGCCCTCTTCTCAGAGAGACGATTCCACTGCGATCCATCCTAACATCCAGTCCTTATGTTTCCCAGAGAGGTATGTGATTTTGCTCTCTACATCCCATTTATTGACTTAGCTTTTAAAGGTAGACTATGTTTGGGTAACGAAACAGCGGCTATCAAGCGAACACCAAGTCCCTGAAAATACCACAGTGCAGGCCCTGGGCTTGGGTATCTACAATGTTTGTTCCAGTGCGCACAATGGTTTAGGGGGCGTCGACCCAAAAATTGACGCTGCATAGATCCGCTATGTCGGCCTTTCCTGGGCTATGTAGGTCCACACTGCAATGCGTATCCAGTCGCAGGGCTGATACTTAATATATTGTTCAGTCTTGGTGGCCTGAGTATGTTCAGGTTTGAATTGGAAGTCAATCCAGCTGATCAGATGCATTTGTAGTTGGCAGCACATTTGCTCCCGGCCCTCTTCGAGCAAGTCTCTCTCTCTTAACAGCATGTCCGCCATTAATAACTGTCTTCTAACAGATGTGTGCATGTAAATCCCAATTTAACCAAACCCTGTGTTGACAGCGAACCTCTAGGTGTAAGCGCATCGACTTTCTGCCCCCCACAACATTGGGGTAAGACCTGGGTATTTCAAAGGCACCATAGTCTATATCA
>JBBPLP010000932.1:0-10911 GCA_038089875.1 Fistulinella prunicolor
CCCTGCCCTCCGGGACACCAAGTAACAGTGCTCGTCCCTCCAGAAAACCTGGCACGTCCTCTCCCGACTCTTCGCTAACACACTCCGATTGAGCGTGGAACACCGGGTAATCAGTCTCAGCCGTACAATACCATTGCTCAGAAAGAGGTTCTTCCTCGTACTCGACCTGCGCTTCGAAAAAACACCCTGGTTCTGGCGCCTCGAATTCGTCTGCCGGGCCATCATCATTGGTACCTTGGAGATATCCTACGTCATTGCCGTCCAATCCAACAGAGGGGCTCCAAGATCGGTACCAATCCCGAGTGGTGCCTTGGTCAGGGTGCTGACAGTCCGGAGCGCCGATAAATCGTTCACCTTGGACTTCCACGGCACAGGATTCGAAATAGCCACGATCCGACCCTCCAGGAGGCTCCCAGGGCACACCCATGTCAGCGCGCCAATCGTCATATTGGGAACCGTCGCTCGGGAACTCGAGTGGGGCAACGTCATACCACGTTTGGAACTCTACCATGGGCTGAGGAAGGCTGATCAGCGAGTTCATCGGCGAGGCCACCCTGTACATCGTCTGCACATTCGCCGCGGTGTCTTGGGCGTCTTGACCTAGGAACTGGGAATCAGGTGCATCGGCACCATCATTCGACCTGGATCTCCGCTGGGGGGTTGGATGTGAGAGGTACTCTTGCATCGCGACTAGCTCGGGTTCACCGAAGTACTTGGATGTTATCGGGCGCAGATCGGACGCCCGGACATCGGCGGCACGGCGACCTACTTGAGACGCCGAGTGTGAAGGATGGATCGATGGAACGTGCGCAGCGTCGGGAGGGGGAGACTCCTCGTGTAAGTCCGATCCAGCCAACGGGGGACTGCGGACTATGGAATGTTCTCTTGATGGGCTCCCGGGGACGGACAAGCTCCGGGTCTTGTTGTGGTATTGTTCATGCTCCTCTGCCACGTTGACAGACGCACACCACTCTGCCCCACGGAGATCGAGGACCACGGGCACAGAATGTTTCTCTCCAGGCTCACTCGAAACATCGCACGCAGAGGAGGGAAGCTTGCTCTGCAACTCGATGTCCCACACCTCTGATTCAGGTGTCTTGCGTCGCGACGCTTGTGATGCTCTTGAAGCGGGGGTTTTGCTACATTTTGCGTGTGCCTTCTTCGTATGATTCGAAATGCGACCATCTTTGGGGAGGGAGCGGTTAGAAAGCGAACCATTGTCCGAATCATCATCAATCTTTGAACGGCACTCATTCGGCTTGTTCAAAAATGCAGATTCGGAGAAAACCGCATTCCTCGATGCGGAGGGCCTGAGTGTTGTAGCCACCTTCTTTTTCGCGGATGACTTCCCCTTGGCAAAGACGCCAAAGGAATGCGGTGGTTTCAGCTGTCCAGCACATGAGAGTGGAACACAGCATCCATCGAGTGACCCACCGTGAGCCTGTCCTTTGTGACGTTCGTGGCAGAAAAGCCGTACAAAAGCGCCAACGCCGCGGACTTTTTCGCTTTCTCGTTTGCTTTCTTGGGAGCCGTGGTAGATGCGATGTCGTCGTCGTGCTTCTGTGGCGGGTCCACGATCGCACGTTTCTTCCTCTTGCGTTCTCGGCGATCCGCCAGTCCTGGGTGTGTTCGACGCCGACTCGGAATGATGGAGAGCACAGACTCACTGGCCGCACGTTCGCTGTCGGTGTCTATCGGAGTCGACGCTGTCTTCCGTTTTGATTGCTTTTTGCCCAGATCGCGGTCTCGAGGTTGCAACGGTGGAGCGGGAGGCCGCGCCTTTTTGGTCGCATGCGTTCGTGACTTGCTCGACCCTGCTTGCGGCGTGGGCTGGGACTGAGGGACCGTGTTCACCGGCACCCGTGGACGGAGAACAGGGGTATCGAATCCAAACGCATCGCTCGGTGGTGGCTTGGACGGCGTCGCAGGGCGTTCGTTCGAAAGACGCTCTGTGGTATATGTGGGCAGGTAGGCTTTCTGTCGTTCGACGTATTGTTGGACGAATCGATGCCTGTCCATCGCTGGCGTCGTAGGATGGAACAAGGCCGAACGTTACGTCACATCCGGAAACACGCGTGTCATCTAAAAAGTTTTTGACATTGCGACATACTGACAGCTCGTTCTGTAGGCTATCACCGCATCTGACGCGTCCTATAACTGACCGAACGCGTCTGTCTTTTCAGGCGCCACAAGTTCACATCGCACATGAAACGTAGCCCCTCCACCGACATCGAAGACGCGTCGACGTGTAACAAGCGTCCCAAGATCCGTTCTGAAATATATTTTGCTGACGCAGCCCCGCCTCCCTTGACCGTCACCATCCGTGACAGAGAATACAATTTAACCCCAGCGTTCGACGCTTTTTGGCGGCTGGCAGCCGAACGACACGCCATCGACGAAAAGCGCCGCGCAAGCCACCCGACTCCGTAAGTACACACACATACATATATCACGTCCAGAAGCTATTGTTTCGCGTCTGACGATTGCTGTCCCAGCTGGACGACAGATCCTATTCTCGCAAGTTACAAATTCTGCAATACATTTCGCGTGCTCGACCGGGTTAGCCAATATATCGTCGCGGAGGTCATCGAAAAGGGTCCACAGCGACGCGAGGAAGTCATTTTCCGCATCCTGCTCTTCAGCACATACACCAACATCCGAACATATGAGATGCTGCGCACAAACATCAAACCGTTCACTTGGGAGGCCTATAACCGCGCCGATTACGAAAGGATCCTCCGCGACTTGTACGACAAGGGGATCCCCATCTACACGGGCGCATATCAGAAACCAGCACCCGAACTAGGGTTTGCGGAGAATTTCATGAATCACCTGGCATTCCTCGAGGTCTTGATGCGGGAATTGCCCGCCCAACTGCGAGACACAAAGTATCTAGCAGACGTCTTTGACTACTTGCGGACGTTCAAAAGCATGGGCGATTTTACTGCTTATCAGCTAGTTTTGAACTTGTCTTATTCGGATGTGATCAACTTTTCCGAGTATGACTTCGTGGTAATGTGTATTGGGTCCAGGAGGGGACTGCAGAGGTGCTTGCAAGAAGCCATCCCCCGGTCGGTGGAAGTTGATATTGTTCGATGGATGCAGATCACCCAACAAGATCACTTTCAACGTTTGGGCATCAAATTCAATGGCCTAGGTCCCGACCACCTTCCCATCATGCTCTGTGACATTGAGCACATGTTGTGCGAGTTGGACAAGTATGTCCGCAAGTGCAGCAATAAAACTCCAGGTCGTCCTTTTGGTTCAAGTGGAAAACTGGGAAAGCACCGGCTCCCCAAAGCCTGGTCACATAAATCCCGGCAAACCCTTCGTATCAAATGTCAGCGAGAGGCTGAGGCGGAAGTCCTCGAGAAGTTCGTCGTAGATGCTATCATAGGCCATCGGGAGGTGGACGGTGTACGAGAGTTTCATGTCCTCTGGGAGGGATACCCCGAGGACGAGGCCACATGGGAACCCGAGCATTCCCTCATGGAGGATGCACCAAGCGTCATTCGTGCATATTTGAAGACCATCCAAGGTAGGGCGTATTCTTGAGCCTCAGGGAGTAGTGATTCAATCCTTGTTCGCGACAGGACAAACCTGAGGATTCCAGTCGAGTCGTGGTGAGAGGAAGGAGAGCACAGTGATGAGGGCTATATGGGCCAGCTTTATCTACGCCCAATCTACGATGCTACAGCTCTCGGGTAATTCACGTTCCTGATAAGGTTTCATGATGATTGAACGTGATTAATATTGCGATCAAGGACATACATGAGTTAGCATACAGAGGTATGATTCCCAAACCTCGGATTACCGTGCGCATTATTACACCAACCGTCAGTTAAAGCACGAGATTATGCCGTGGTTGCCAACTTCTATTGATAAACCCATCAAATTCACGCCCGAATGGCAGGCATTAAACGTCACCCAGTGTTCTGTTCGGATCACCACGCGTATCCCATTGTCCTTCTTGCTAGATACGCTGGGCGTCCGCACTTCACCCATGGGATGCCTTTTTGGTGCCGTTTAAACAAAACGAATGCCGATCCAATAGAGGACGCAACACGAGAAGCTGCAAGGTTAGGTTTACCACGTTTGCAATCTTACTCAAGAAGTATGCAGGGCCGAACATCCGCGTGCCGATATGATGTTGCTCGCACCAAGTAGATACCGCCATTATTATCATGGCGGTTATCATAACCTTTGACACGATTGGGGAGTCATCAGAATGGGCGGAGAAGAACTAGGTAATTGACCTTTTTTGGTATTATCGGACCGCTCTTGCGGGCGAAATTATAACCTGTATCACTGACGCGGACGGTTGACACCTTAGGCGCTTCTGGCCGGACAACAGCACGGCCCGCCAGCGCCTTATAGCCCAATCATGATTTCCGATGGACGTACAGCATGGAGGCGAAAGCAGCCAGTATCATGATGCCGTTCGAACTGCAAAGCGATGATGACGGGTGTCAGACTCCGCTTGACTCGTTCCAAGTGGAACTAACACGTCGATCGCAGTCCTGCAAACAAAAGCGGCACTGCAAGCCGTACCTTGTTATCCGAATTCCACGCAGTGAAAGCGGATCCAATGCCTGAGTTTACCCGGGAATCAAATCACTGGTTGACATGTTGCTTCTGCAGTAACAGAAGCTTTCAGTACTCAGTGATGATCATGCCAGCGCTGACTGATAGAGCAACAGCATCACTGGCAGCCTCACTCTTACCGGATCCACTGTCGGGCCGGATCACCGAGTCCTCCGAACAGCACCATTGGGGATACTCGAGGCTACCAGACACCCTTGACAACTTCACGACGAAGCAGGTCTTGACATCGGCAGGGAACTTCTTGATCTATTCCATTTTGATAGTCTTGCTGGCCTAGCGCCATGGGTATCATGTCACTGGACCTAAACAAGTGGGCATGCGGCGGGGCGTAACTTGAGTTATGGTAGTGTTTAGTCAAGTAAACAGCTCTGAGATCTAAAATATCGTCCTGGCACATAAAGTCTAGTGGTACACCACTAGCGTTTAATATGCCTAAATTTACATCACATTCTTCCTATTGAACTTGTCACTTCGTTATCTGCCCATGATAACACAGGTGCCTGCAACCGATATACGTCGGCGTGGGGCCATGTGCCAGAGGCAGCAACTTCAAGAGCTGCCATTGTCTCACATACATGAAACAAATAGGACCGAGATCTCGCACAGGTTTAAATGAAGAAAAAAAATGCTTATTCATCAGATGTTTTACAATGTTGAGCATAAGATTCCCCTTCACAACTTCTGGATTACAAGGGCAGATGCGGCACCGCCCTGGGAACGAGGTCTCAGAGACAGACAAAGAGAGTGCATATTGACTTACTCCATTGCAGATACCGGCTGCACCATATTCACCAGATTTCAGGCCGTGAACAAGTGAAACAATGATTCTAGCGCCCGAGTTTCCGATAGCATGACCAAGTGCCACGGCACCGCTGAAACCATGTTCAAGTTGTGAACATAACGACAACCAGACCTGCTTACCCGTCAACATTGATCTTTGCAGGGTCGATCTGAAGTAATTTCTCCGCAAGACGAACGACGACTGAGAAAGCCTCATTTATCTCGAACCGTGCGATGTCATCCACGGTCAAGTTGGCCCTCTTCAGGGCTAGTGGTAGAGCAACAGTAGGAGCGGCGGGGAAATCGATAGGCTCGACGCCCGCGTCGGCGTACGCTGTTCGCGAGGGATCAGTGATCGATCGGTTGATAGATAACCTGAAACAAACATACAAACAACCTTTGCCAGAGGTTTTACGCCAAGTTCCCTAGCCTTTTCGGCGGACATGAGGATTAATGCCGAAGCACCATCGTTCAAATTGGATGCGTTGGCTGGAGTTATCGAGCCACCGGGCTTGAATGCAGACTTGAGCGAGGGAATCTTCTCAAAGATGACTTTCTTATATTCTTCGTCCTCCTTGATTATGGTGTCACCTTTCTTTCCCTTGATGACTACAGGCGCGATCTCGTTGTTGAAGACGCCCTCCTTCCAAGCCCGATCGGCGCGCTTGTACGATTCTATGGCGTGTGCGTCCATCGATTCACGAGTGATTCCATGCTTCTCGGCAGTAGCTTCAGCACAGTTGCCCATGGCAAAGTTGTTGTATACGTCCCAGAGACCGTCGTGTTCGACCGAGTCTTTTGCCTCGAACTTTCCGAAGAGGGGATTCGTCCGGGGTAAAAGGAAGCTATTGATGTATGGATGAGCAACGAGACGAAAATGGATAGAGACGCAACACACGGAGCGTTACTCATGCTTTCCATACCGCCAGCGACGACGACACTTTTGTACCCTGACTCGATACTCTGGGCAGCGAGCATGATGGACTTCAAGCCGCTCGCACAGACTTTGTTAATGGTTGTCGCATCGGAAGAAGTTTTCAAGCCTGCACTGAGCGCGACCTGGCGAGCTGGGGATTGACCGACGCCGGCCTGAACGACATTGCCAAAGTAGATCTCCTCGGCTTCAGCGGGGTCGACGTTTGATTGTTGGAAGGCATGCTTGACAGCAATCGCACCGAGTTGTGGTGCAGTCAAGGTCTTCAGGGAGCCATTGAGAGATCCGACCGGTGTTCTAGATGCAGCGACGATGACGGCTTCGTGGGTGGACTGCGTGTGGGGTGTTGGGATATCATTGGGAGAGATGGGGGGAGAACGTACCATAGTGCGAGAGAAGGCGGAGGAGAGAGTAGGACGCGAAAGAGAGGCGAGACGCGTTATCAAAATCATGGTAGGACCGCTTTAAATAAGAATATGGTATTATCGGGACACGCCGACACAGACGAAAGGGGGAACTGGCGATGGAATGATTCGATTTTTTGACAGAATATCCTGCAAGTCGAACCGAACAGTGCACGGTATTCTTTACCAAGTTAGTACTGTTGGCGGGAAACGCTGGCGGGAAACGTTGAGAACGGGGAACGACTGGTGCGAAAGATCCGGTCAAGTAAGCGATGCAAGTCCAAGTCTATCTCCGCATGTGATATCACGGACCAACGTCCACCACGCAACTCAACACCAGAAACCACGCTTCCAACCACCGTACATGTCCAGCCGAGTCCTCCGGGCGTGCGTCCGACCATGCTGCCAACATTTCTTCCACAGCGGGTCCTGTCTCGCACGGGTGCAGGTACCAACACTGTGATCCCAGACAAGGATGTTCACCAAACGAGAGAAGCGGAAAATTGGAGGCTGCATTGCCTATCGTGAAGGCGGTCGTCTCCATGCCTTCAAAAGCATGTTTGCGAAGCAACGACGTGTGCATGATTTCGGCAAGTCCAAGCGGTGAACCGGCTGAGAGGAGGATATAGCGAAAGAGCGGCGACTGATCATCTCACGCACTAGAGTCGTACACAGAAAAATAAAAGGCTGGAACTTGGAAAGTGGCAGATAAAACGACGGATTGGTGGCAGATGAGATGGTCGGGCGAGGGCATGGCGACCGCAGGGTCATCAACGGACTCTGGCAGGTTACTGGTGGCCGCCCGCCTTTGAAGCGGGACCGTTCGATACATGTAGCCAAAGCCTTGTGATACAGGGTGTTCTACCCAAATCCAATCATGTCGGTGCTGGACAAACGCTTTGCACGCCGCCTCGAACAGCGGGCGGGGCAATGTCATCGTCGGGGAAATGTGGCGTGTGAATAACTGTTATAGCACACAAATCAAGGTTCAAGCCACCGCTGCCACACCACATACACACAAACGGGCAGCTCACCGTCGACTGCACACCACAGCCAGTGCCATTCACTTCGTCTCCCGTCATGGCTGTAGGAAAAGTACGTCCACGCGTCCCCCAATTATTTATTGCCTCACGTCTCTCCAGAATAAGCGTCTCTCCAAGGGTAAGAAAGGCATCAAGAAAAAGGTCGTTGACCCCTTCTCTCGCAAGGGTGTGTCTTTCCACGTCTAGCTTAAACCGCAGCTCATCTTTCCTCAGATTGGTATGACATCAAGGCACCCTCCATCTTTGAGGTGAAGAACATCGGAAAGACTCTTGTCAACCGATCACAGGGATTGAGTATGCGTCCTCTGTTTTATCTCCTCCTCCTCCTCTGACAATATTCTGTAGAGAATGCCAATGACTCGCTAAAGGGCCGTATCATCGAGGTCTCCCTCGCAGACCTGAACAAGGATGAGGAGCAGTCCTTCCGAAAAATAAAGCTACGGGTCGATGAGGTGCAAGGCAAGAATTGTCTCACCAACTTCCACGGCATGGACTTTACGTCGGACAAGCTGCGATCCCTTGTTCGTAAATGGCAAACTTTGATTGAGGCACACGTCGATGTCAAGACGACGGATGGATACCTTCTCCGTCTGTTTGCCATTGCGTTCACGAAACGCCGTCCGAACCAAGTGCGTAAAACAACGTACGCACAGTCGGCCCAAATCCGGGAGATCAGGAAGAAGATGTTTGAGATCATGACGCGGGAAGCATCTAGTTGCGATTTGAAGGAGCTGGTGCAGAAGTTTGTGCCAGAGGCGATTGGTCGTGAGATCGAGAAGCACACGCGGAATATCTACCCACTACAAAACGTCTACATCCGCAAGGCCAAGATCCTCAAAGCACCCAAATTCGATGTGTCAAAACTTCTTGAGCTTCACGGCGAGTCGACTGACGTGGGTGTTTGCTGAGCTCGTCGACGGTGTGGCACTGACGGATTCTAACAGGAGACGGGCACGCGGGTGGTAAAGGAGTTCAAGGAGCCTGAGATTCTGGAGTCTGTGTGAAACGTGCTCTGGCTCTGCTGTCTACCTCTGTACCGCCTTATGACTTCATTTGCTTATATGCCTTTTACAAGGGTATGCTCATGCAACAGAACACGTGCGATAAGGAACGAGTTGTGGGAACGTTTGAAATTTCAAATGACTAGATTCCGTCACCGATCACGTTAACCCAAACTAACCAAAAGTAATCCGTGTAGAACTTTTTTTTTCTTTCCCCTTGCTCAACCAACCCTGTTCCTCCATCCGTCCAAGTCCCGGAGTCCGTCATGTCTGACATCGATCTCTTGCGAAATATCGTCACCCGATACCAAGATTTCCCAAAGCCGGTACACTCTTTCTTCCGTCTCATTGGTTCTCAACCGTCGAACCGCCTTACAGGGTATCGATTTCCTCGACATCTTCCCCATTTTCCACGACCCCGTCGCATTTGAGACGATGATTACCCATTTTGTCTATCACATCACCTCCCACACAATACCAAAATCAGTGCACAAGAAGGTGGATGTCGTCGTCGGCCTGGACGCGCGAGGCTTCCTCATCGGTCCACTCATCGCCCTGCGGCTGGGCGCAGCCTTTGTGCCAGTGAGGAAAAAGGGAAAGCTTCCAGGTCCATGCAAGCAAGCCTCGTACGAGAAGGAATATGGCGTCGTGCGTCAGATCCTTCTCTTCGCGTAACGCTCTTCTGATCGGATTTTTACGATAGGACACCTTTGAGATGCAGGACGGGGCCATCCGGCACGGACAGAACGTTGTCATCGTTGATGATCTCATTGCTACTGGTGTGTGCTACATGCTCGACGTCGACACGGTTACTCAGTCGGCGCTCATTCCTCAGGGGGCTCTGCCAGTGCAGCGGGTTCGCTTGTCCGCATGCAGGGCGGAAATATCCTCGAGTACTTGTTCATTGTGGAGGTTTCTGCATTGCGAAAGAACTGGACCCTGGAGGATCCTGTTTATTCGATCATGCAGGAATAGGTCACGATCGGCGTGTCAGAACCCTATCCTTATTGCTAGAATTCTCTCGGAGTATTTAAATTGGCTTTCTGTGCGTAGGGTCGGCATCATGCTTTCTGTCACCTCCTGGCTGCAGCAAAAGCAAGTAATCTTGATCAACTCATGGAAGTTTTCGGACGAAAAAATATGATGGAGCATACGTGGATGAACGTCGATCAATGGGCATGATTCGCGCCGAGCAACGGAAACCCTGAATACGTTGATTGAGTGATGAAAAAGGCACTTTGTGCGGAAGATTTACGGCCCATCTGGTGGGTGATGGCGATAAGGCGTAACGCACTGTCTCGGCACGGACGCACTAGAGATGAGTCTGAGAAGCGACGACAGCTGTCTGTTGCATGTATCGGATCATGATAAGAACCAAGTATAACAGGCAACCCTTCTCGGCACTCCATGGCATGCATCTAGTACGTTTCAAACAGCGTGCATCAAATTATTTGACCCCTCCCCAGTGCGAGCGTGTCTGCTATGTGTATGTATGGAGGCAGGAACTTCTGTGCAAATGTGGCGATATCAGGAAGGGTGCGGGAATGCCTTTCCCGACCGTTCTTTCGGATGACAAGACTAACCGGATGACTCAGCAGCACATGCCCTCTCTCGATTCAGTCGTAACACCAGCCATATCTGCCGTTCTCCGGTTTCTACGCTGACCGATGTTTCCACTACACTAGATTGTTTCGCGGAGAAATTCGGGTCTTTCGAGGGTACCGCAAGCAGAGTGATGTGGAACGGTGCGAAAGTCGCATACTTACGCTTAGCACGATAAATTTCAGATGCCCATAGCAATTATCATTTTTGCAAATGGGCGTAAGGAGTCACGAAGTATCGCTAAACATGCACGTCCATGTTCATATCTATCAATGGCGCGCCTGATGAGTCCGCGCTCAACTGACTCGGACGAGGTTGATACAGACAGTGCTTTGGCCCTCCGATCCGCCCGTGTCTCCAGGCTTATCGCCCGGCCATACCACCACCCACGGTTTCGCGCAGGTTTCGCGTTCCAGATCCAGATCCACCCATGAGTTCGAAACCAATGCGATAGTTGCCCCAGAGACCGTCGTACGCGTGCCTGTGCTCCAGGCGCATCCACTACCAACCGATCTTCCCCACCCTCGCCCCCCTCGTTTATC
>JBBPLP010000933.1:0-10904 GCA_038089875.1 Fistulinella prunicolor
CACCACTATGGTGTGGCCTGCACAGTCTCCTGACCTCAACCCCATTGAACATCTCTGGAGTTGTCTCAAAAGGAGGCTTGCACAGCATGAAAACCCCCCTAGTGGAATTCATGAATTGTGGGAAAGGATTCAATTGGAATGGGATAGAATACCTGTTGAGGAGTGCCAGAAGTTGATTGAAAGCATGCCTAGGAGGGTCCAGGCAGTTCTCAGGGCAAAAGGAGGATATACCAAGTATTAATACCCATTCTATTCAAAAGCTCCAAAACCATTTCCATAGCATTGCTGTTTTGAATTGACCATATCTCCGGACCCTGTGAACCAAATCACATGACCTAGGGGGCAATATTGTAGCCAGGAGTATGTACTATTTATACCTCCACCAAAGCTAAGCGCGATTCCCACGGGTTTTGGCAGTGCGCGAAGCATGGAAAGGGTTTTGGAGGTCACTGTATAAGATGACAAGAGTCTAGACCATGACAAAGATAGAAGGGTCTAGACTTACATATGTACATAACTCTGGTCATATAAACGGTCCGGAGTCCTTGACAGATCTAATCTAATCAATAGGGATGAAAGGCGAATATAAAAGAATAAAGAAACACAAGTTTCAACAGAGACATGATCGCCGAGGGATGGCTCATCATCTACATGAATGATCTTCTTATTTTCTCCCCCGATGAAGCAACACACATAGAACAAACCCACCGTGTTCTAGAACGCATGAAGAATCTCGACCTTCACCTCAAACTCAAGAAATACACCTTTGCTGCTCCAAAAGTTGAGTATCTCGGGATGATCGTCAACCCAGGCCAACTTGCTATAGATCCTGTGAAACTCAATGGTATCGCCTCTTGGCCCACACCTGAAAAACTCAAGGATGTTCACTCCTTTCTCAGCTTTGCCAACTTCTACTGACAATTCATTCCAGATTACTTCTCCATCACCCAACCTCTCATAGATTTCATCAAGAAAACCTCTCCACGGGAATGGTCCCCTGCCTGCCAACTATCCTTCAACAAACTAAAGACCCTCTTTCTGGCCAAACCAATTCTTCACATTCCTGACCACTCTGCCCCCTTCGCCATCACCACCAATGCCTCCAAGTATGCCTCGGTGGCTATTCTCCTTCAGACCAATGCCAACGGTGACTGGCACCCATTGAAACGAACAAAGTGGCTGTGAGAACCAAACCAAACCTCAAAAGGTAATGGTGGTAGTAACCTTTACCAAGAGCCAACTAAGGGAATCCCCTAGGCACTAGGAGGGAGAACTTCTGTATTGCACTAGGCAAGTACTACTTTATAGTAGAGGAAGGACTTCGAAGAGATCAAGAATGGGGAGCCATTCCTGAGTCCTCTAGGTCTTATGTATATACTAACTACATATGTGTCCATGTATACCTCTAATCTATAGATATTGTCCGTCTAAGGAAAGATAACATGCACCCAAGGCATGTAAGGCTGTGATCATGCGCATCATGCATGTATCAATGAAATAAGAACCAGAGACATGCTGAAGCATGCTCATTAAGGGATAGGCTGTGGCATAGCCAAGCAACCATGAAAAAAATGCAATGCCCTTAAGGCATCAGAATGGAAAGGAAGCATACCAGTGCTTCAGTGATCGAACATGCTACAAGTGCATGTAGAAGGGAAGGGAAGTGCACAGCACTTCTGTGACTAGAAATAAGAGATCACAGATCTCTATGAGACAGGGGTTATGAGGTGTAGCCTTGGGACATGGGATCTATGTAGCCCGGATCAGGTGACAAGTCACATGATCGTACTTCAAGAGATCGTCTGAGTCCATCAAGAACTCATGGGTAGTTGTCAAGACTAGGAAAGTTCAACTAGGAAAGTCGAAAATGATAGGATAGGGGCTGAGCTATGATTGTGTTTGTAACACTATGTTCCACACTTCTCTTTTATTGCCCTATTGTGAAAACAATGTCCATGGTCTGAACTTCCCCTGCCCAGCACCTGATCTTATTGTGGAAGAAGAGGAATATGAAATTGAAAAGATGATACAACATTGTGGAACTCCGTCATCCCACTCCTTCCTGATCTGATGGAAGGAATACTCAGCAGAAGAAGACTCCTGGTAACTGGAACAGAACTTGAAACATTCAAAGTCCCTCCTTGATGACTATAAGAAACATCACCCTTCCGCTTTCCCCCTTTCAACTCACTCTCTCACCATTGCTCACATCCAAATGTCCATCAGTCCAACTTCCCCCCTTGCCACTGCTCCTGTTATCTCTGCACCACTTACTGCACCTCCCACACCATCATCTATCTCTAACCTCTTGTCGCTGCCCCCCTCCACCATTGACATCCCCTCCCCCCTTTTGGGAACAATGAAGACACCCACTCAGACATCACTCACACCCCATGGGATACCACCACCACCTTCAAAGAATATCTCAATCCACAAGACTATGTCACCCCCATCACTCCCTCCCACATTGAAAACATTCCTCTCATTGACAGACTGTCTTCTCCTAATCCTGTGCCTGCTGTGGATGTACCTCCTCTCGCCCACTCCTTTATCAAACCAATTATGGAAACATAAGGGACCCACCTCTGACAACTGCTAAAACATACTGCCATCCAATGAACCATTGACGCATATGTAGACATGAACTCCACGTATCACCACCTCCTCACCGCCTGGCTCATGACTCAGACAGCTATCCAAATCATGTATACCTGGCAACCTCCCATCCCACTGGTCATTGGCGACTCCATCTTGCGTGCAACCATTGAGATTCTCAAGCAACAACTCCTCGAGGCAATGCACCAGACTAAGTTCAATGACTTTGCTGAGAATGTGCAATGATACCACCTGGAGACGACATCCTCCCTTTCTGCCTTCTCCCTGCTCAACCCCAAGACCCTTGCCATTGTCAAATGAGTTGACAATTGGTGGACAGGCTATGAAGGAAATGCCCCAATCCCTATGAGTCATCCCTGCTTCAGGCAAGCCTGCTTTACATACCCTTGCCTAGGCCATGTATGGATCAACTGTCATTTCTATCATTCCCTCTCTGCTGACAACTGGTGTTACACCCTCAATAATTCAAGGGACTAGCACTGATGGCAGACTGTTCTCAGGCTTAACAACAAGCACTGGCAATGGAGAAGAGGATAATTGATGAGAGAGGAGGTGGGACCTGATGAGCTCAATACCCTTATGCTGAGAGCAAAGAAGGCTAAGAATCAAATGGTCAAGACTGGAGGGAATACAGCTTGAGCAGACAGGTTTATATATTGTAGCTGGCTATGCATAGACCAAGCTGTGTACTACTATATGTTATGGCCAGTACTGTTTACCCCTATACTTTCTGACACTTTCTGGACTTAGATGTTTTTCCTTGACGGATCTTATCTTATTGTGTCACGTGACTTGTCACCTGACCTTATCTTTAGAATCTCTTTCGCAGTCACATGTCCAGTACATGTGGCTTGAGGCTAGACCTCACTACCTGTGCGCTCGCAGCCTTCCTTTAATCTCTGTGCTGTGTAGGGCTATGCTTGGCTATGCCAATGCTTCTTTTCTTCTCTTCCATATGATGCTGCACATTCCTATGCTTGGCTGTGCCATAGCCTCGTCATATCTGCTGCCTCGAGTGCAGCATGCGTTCTGATGGACCTTGCTAGAACATTCTATGTACAGCCTTGACGGTTATAGTATTGTATCGGTAGATCCCGTACAAACATGTACAAGCCTTAGAGTAGTATATAAACCCTCCAGGTTCAAGGCTGGTTTCTCCAGTCTTGGTCTCTTGGGGTTTTCCCTTCGAGACAATCTCTTGGCCTAACAAGCCTCTCTATCTCTAGCATCAAGTTGCCTTCATCACAATCTTTGATTTATCATTGGTTGTTTCATTGGTTGTTTCACTATACATGGAAGTATTAAAGAAGAGAAGGAGCGGAGATTAAGTACATGAGGTATGATGTCATAGATAAGAGATAAGAGTCTAGACCAGTCACATGATCCAAGTCATGTGATTGGACAGGGGTTAAGTCACGTGACCTCAAAAGATAGGGATAGGTGTAGAAAATAATTAGGTTTAGGAAAGTTAGGTTAAAGTAGAGCATAATGCGTAACAACTGTCCCTTGGCCATGTCCAATCCCATTTTCCCCTTTGTGTCTGCCCCCAACATGCTCACTTCCCTCCACCAGTCATCGTCTCTCCCATTTCATCTTGACAATTAATGGCATTGTCCTCCTCGTCACCTGCTTTGTTCATCCCTGCTCCATGACCACAAAGGGTCATTACCACATCCTTCTGTATGCACCCATATGGGGCCCCTCGTCGCACTTGCCGCCCTCAGTCCTCCTTCCCTGGTCCTCTTGACCAGGAAGATGTCTGGAATGACTCAGCCTATGCCAATACCACTGGTTCCCTCATCGGATTCATTGATCTGTGAAAAGTGTCTATGTTATGGACTTGACCCCTAGTATGGGGGTAATGTTATGTTTTGTCGTTATGCCCCTATTCTTTTTCCTCTAGATTCTTGTAGCCTTCACTGTTCGAGCTCCACTTAGGCCACCCCTTTTTCCATTCACACTTACTCATTCTTGCTTATTTAGCATTTACTCATTGTTAAGGCCGGGTCAACTCTGGTCTAACTCCAATGCTTATCAGAACTGCAGACATGTAGGACTTGGCTTCAGCGACTTGTAGTGGAGTGCTGTGCCCTTGACTTCTATCCTTGGTGTGTCCTAGTATTTCGGAGTGTCAGAGAACGAGCAGGGAACAAGACAGAGGAGAGGAATCAGATTCGGAGCTGTCCTAAGATGATTACTGGCTAAAGTACATGGCAGAGTATCTACGAGTTTATATATGGAGATATGGACATCACATTAGTAAGTTGGAGCAGTGTAGCTGACTGATGTATGAGTAAGATGGAACAAGGGAAAACTGGAGCCGGAGAATGGAGACAAGAATGTATGGGAGGAAACATAATTGGAGGGCGGAGCTATGCAAGCACAGGATCGGAATTACCTAGAAGCAAGACTAAAACAGAAAGAGAACAAGAGTGTAACATAACTAAAATGTACAGAGTCAGAGAGTGGAGGAGAAGGTCCGTTGGGAGAAGGTCGGAAAAGGAGAGCAGAGGAGGTTGGAGATGACTGGAAATCATGCATGTGACATTCATGCGCAGTTGTATTACTAAGGGTATACATCACTGCTTACTCATTTATGCTTACTATTCCAATGAGTCATTGTTCTTCACGATTCCATCATATTCTTTTGATGATTCACTTCATTTGTTATCACTTCCTTTTTCATACTTATTTCGCCTGCCCTGAACTATGGCTCTTATATAAATAAACCCGTTGATACCCTCAATATACCCTAAGTTAGACCTACCAGAATCTAGCTCATACATTGTCCCCTCTGTTCCTCGCCTCTCTAAGTGTTATGGCCAGTACCGTTTACCCCTATACTTTCTGACACTTTTGGACTTAGTCGTTTTTCCTTGACGGATCTTATCTCATCTTATCTTATCATGTCATGTGACTTGTCACCTGACCTTATCTTTAGAATCTCTTTCGCGGTCACATGTTTAGTATATGTGGCTCGAGGCTAGACCTCACTACCTGTGCGCTTGCAGCCTTCTGTTAATCTCCGTGCTGCATAGGGCTATGCTCAGCTATGCCGATGCTTCTTTCTTTCTCTTCCATATGATGCTGTGCATACCTATGCTTGGCTGTACCATAGCCTTGTCATATCCGCTGCCTCAAGTGCAGCATGCGTTCTGATGGACTTCTTTAGAACATTCCATGTACAGCCTTGACAGATATAGTATTGTATTGGTAGATCCCTTACAATCATGTACAAACAGTAGAATAGTATATAAAACCCTCCAGGTTCAAGGCTGGTTTCCCCAGTCTTGTTCTCTTGGAGTTTTCCCTTTGAGACAATCTCTTGGCCTGACAAGCCTACTCTCTTCTAACATCAAATTGCCACTCGTCACAATCTCTGATTTATCATTGGTTGTTTCGTTGGTTGTTTCACTAGAACAAGACTACTCAACCTCGCCTGTGCTCAGACGTTCCCCGCACCCGCTAGGTATGCAGACAACCACCAAGCTCTTCACTGAGCTGTGCTAGGTGTTGCCAAGTCCCCTGTCATTGACGATATCTTTGACAGTTTCCACCATCCCCTCAGGTCGTGAAGAGCAACAGTAAGAACGCTACGCTTGAGGTACCCCTGGACTTGCGTCAAGAACTAACCACGACAGTGTCTAGTGTCTACAGGTGGATCAAGGAGTTCCTTGCACAGACTCTCCAGCTACTTGAAGGAAACAGTCCACACGAAGGAGGAAGAGAGAGAACCATCGTTGTCAACCCCATCACTGATAGAAGGTCGAGGGTACACCACCATCAACGAGATATTGAGAGAGGTATTAGGAGGACTCCCGGCGCATATTGCCTTACCCTATCTGAACCAGGAGTTCATAGAATTATACCAGGAGGTGACAGACAAGAACCACGCCAGGATCACCTACCACGAGTCAGAAGGAAGGCAGCTGATGCCAACCTCAGACTATGATCCCAACGATCTCCCCTCACTAGTATATCCTCCCACGAGGACCCCCTCCCCCTATTACGATCCGGGTTACCAGACTGAACTCCCCTCTCCCCCATTCGGCTCCCCCCTATCGAGCCTTACACCATCCCCCATACCAGAGAACCGGTACACCCCTATTATACGCAGACCCCTATGCAGGTCCCGTTTGTACATCGCAGACCCAGAAAGGCAGAGGGTTGCAAGGGCAATGAGACAACTTCCTTACCTACGCCCCAGAACCTTGTTGAAGAAACCTTCGAGGAGTACCTAGCTCGTCACTGAAATATATTCCTTTGAATCGTCACAATGACCGATTTCCAAGATCAGATCAACCAGCTCATTCAGATGGTGAACACGCAGACGGCACAAATAGCGGATTTAATTGCCAACAAAACATGTGTTCAGTCACTACTAGAAAGAGCGGAGCTAGAACTAAGGGAAACACAAGCTCGTGTAGAAGAAAGATTTACAAACCAAAGGGCCGCCCACAACAACGATGCAGGTGGACCCAAAACAAAAGTTGAATTGTTCTCTGACCCTGGAGAATACGATGGATCCAGGGCGAAATTCGAAGAGTGGTGGATGAAGATGAAAGCATGGATGACGTGCCATCCCCATATCTTCTCACGAATCTATTCAGGTTCAGGGGCAACGGCCCACTACACCCCCGATGTACATAACCGGCTACATACAGTATATGCCATCCTCTCACAGCTGAAAGGCACCAAGGGTGATAATTACGCAGAAACAGAGCTCGCCAAGCTCAAAAACGGAACATTGGAGTTCGATACGTGGGAAAGTGTAACCATGGCAATCGAATCACTCTTCCGACCACAGCTCCAACAGGACTGGGAAAGGAAGCAGCTCACAGAATTCTCACAAGGGGCTCAAGACTTCGACACATACATGGCAAAATGGAGGAACCTGTTCACACAGGCCCACATCGACGACGTTCAAGGGACTATGCTCTTGGAAAAGAATACCAAACGCGAGCTCATTGAGGAGCTCTACAAACAAGGAAAACACACCAGCTCAGTTGCGGAAATGGTGAACTCGCTACTCGAAATCACCAAAATTCAGGAGTCCTTCCAACTCAACTTTGGAAAAATAAGAGAGGCAATGGATCGCCGATCCCGTGCTGCCCACAAGGACTCCAATGAGTCAAAACCAAAAAGGGATAAGTCCCAAACCTGCGCAGCCACAACAACCACTGGCTGCTATAATTGCAGCAAAGAGGGTCATATGATTCGGGAATGCCCGAAACCAAAAAACCAATGCGCCGAATGCAAATGGCTGGGCAGAAAACACAAAAGAGAGTGCAAACTCTCACGGCACCTCCGCAGTGCCAAGAAGGCAGAAGATTCCTCAGATGACGAGGATGATAAGAAACCCAGTTCCGGATCTGGCACAAAATCCACATCAAATTCCAAAATGGCAGATCCCCTGGCCGATATCAGGGGTAAAACCAGAGAAGAAATTTGCATGATCTTCTATCACAAATTTAAGGGAAAAGGCAAGGCGGACTAGTCACGCCGGGTAACCGGTTCGCCCTATTAGAAGAAGAAGTCTCAGAAGTCGAAGACCAGGAGTTGATCAATGGATCTATCCAATGCCAAGGGGCATCTTTGACTGAGTCAGAGCGCGGCCGGTGCTTAATGCCGGTGCTTAATTCCCCTTCACAAAAACACATAAAAATCCTTAAAAGAGACGAATTCCCAGAAGAAGTATACACCTGCTTGGCTACCATTGACCGAGAAATCCTTCCAGATGTACAGATCTCAGACAGATCAAAGAAAGAGTTTGCCGATGCCAAGGCACTGCTTGACAGCGGAGCCAATGAAGTTTTTATTGATGCAAAATGGGCTGAGGAGCTTGCCCTCACGCTCAAACCCTTATGCCACCCCATCCCCATTTACAACGTTGATGGAACCAAGAACTCTGCAGGGAACATTACCCACAGCACAGAAATCATTTTAGAGTTCCAGGGACATAGGGAACGTATCACCACCGAAGTCACGGATCTAGGGAAGAACCAGATCGTGCTAGGCTACACGTGGCTCAGGCGCCACAACCCCGATATAGACTGGATCAAGGGCTCAGTCGTTATGAAACGCTGCCCCGGTCATGCTACCTTCTTCAGGAAAAGTCGGTATTGATTAGATGTTTAGAAGAGGACGAACAAGACAACACGTGGAACACGTATCACATCAGGGCTTCTATGGAACAACCCAAACCTTCAGAGAAAATGGTTGAGGAACTAGTACTGAAGCAGTACCACAAATGGTTAAAGGTTTTCTCAAAACATGAGTCCGAGCGCATGCCGCTACGGAAACCTTGGGACCATGCAATTGATTTGAAAGACAGCTTCACACCTAAAAAGGGTAGATTGATTCCCCTTTCTATGACTGAACAGGAAGAAGTCATGGCATTCCTTGATGACCAACTGAAGAAAGGGTACATCCGACCCTCGAAGTCCCCTCAGACGTCACCAGTGTTCTTTGTCCCAAAGAAGGATGGAAAGAAGCGAATGGTACAGAATTACCGCTATCTAAATGAACACACAGTGAAGAACAACTACCCGCTGCCGTTGATCGGCCAACTTGTCGATAAGCTCAAAGGAGCAAAACTCTTCATGAAGATGGACCTCAGATGGGGTTACAACAATGTCCAGATAAAGGAAGGTGATGAATGGAAAGCCGCTTTTGTCTGCTTCAGAGGCGCATTCGAGCCCTTAGTCATGTACTTTGGGCTATGCAATTCCCCCGGAACCTTCCAAGCGATGATGAATGAAATCTTCATGGACATGGACCATGTTATAGTCATCTACATTGATGACCTAATGATCTTTACAAAGACCGACAACCAAGTAGAACACAACAAGATCGTGAAAGAAGTTCTCCAATGTCTAGAGGACAACGACTTGTTTGTCAAACTCAAGAAGTGCACATTTAGTGTCATGGAAGTAGATTTCCTCAGCATGATCATAGAAAAGGACGGCATCAAGATGGATGATGCTAAGGTTCAGGCTATTCTGGAATGGCCGCAGCCGAAGAACCTCCGCAGTGTTAGAAGCTTCTTAGGTCTCGCTAATTTCTATCAAAGGTTCATACAGGACTATGCCGCCGTTGCATGGCCACTTAATGACCTCACAAAGAAAGACGAACCATTTGTATGGGGCAAGAAGCAACAACACGCGTTTGACATGTTGAAAAAGAACTTCACCACAGCACCCATCCTAGCCTTCCCCGATAACGATGCCAAGTTCCGCGTTGAAAGCGACACATCAGATTATGCAACCGGAGCAGTGCTCTCAGTAGAAATGGGAGACAAATGGCACCCAGTTGCCTTTTACAGTCATTCCTTCTCCGAAACAGAACAGAACTATCCCATGGCCGATAAAGAGATACTAAGCGCGATTAGAGCGCTAGAAGTATGGCGCCACTATCTAGAAGGCGCAAAGCACAAATTTGAGATCTGGAATGATCATCAGAATCTGCAGTGGTTTACCACGAGGCAAGAGCTCAACCGACGCCAAGCGCGTTGGGTGCAGTATCTTACCAGATTCAATTTCAAATGGTACCACAAGGCTGGCTCCACCATGGGAAAAGCTGATGCACTTAGCTGTCACGAAGACCATGCCGTTGGTATCGAAGATGATAACAAGGGTATCACTATGATGCCCAAAGAAGCCATGGTATTTCCCTCTCATGAGGAAGATGTGGTAATGCGCCAAGTACGCATTATCTCCCCAGAAAAGATCAGATCTTTCAGAGTTAAGTTGCTCTCATCAGACGGCAGGCTACCCACAAGGGGTTTGCAAAGTGCCACCAGACATGACTTGTATGCAGCAGAAGAAGCCACCGACCAGCGCACAGATCAGCTTGTACTGATCTCCAGATTGCGATTGTAGTCCCAGAAGGGACATATGGAGGGATAGCCCCACGGAGCGGACTAGCTGTCAAAAAGAACATCCATGTTGGCACAGGAGTCATCGACACAGACTATAGAGGAAGCGTCAAAGTCATGCTTTTTAACCTGTCAAATGAGCACTTCACAGTGGAGAAAGGCGATCGAGTCGCCCAACTCATACTCGAAAAGGTTGATATGAGCACGCCTCAGGAGGCCGACAACTTAGATGACACGTCATGAGGAGACGGTGGCTTTGGCTCCACCGGAATAAGAAGTTCTACCCTGGACAAATCCAGAACAACGGTTCAGATAGAGGATGAAGGGGACAGACTCAAGAAGTTAATCTATAACACCACTCTCAAGTTACGAGAACCGGACATCACGGACCTATTAGACGATGGGTTCCTTA
>JBBPLP010000934.1:0-10881 GCA_038089875.1 Fistulinella prunicolor
TGGAGGAATTATCCTGGGAGAACATGTGTTTGCGCGGCGTGAAGCTAGAACCGTAGTTTTTCATGCTGAACCAGATGGCAGGGGACTCATTAGTGAAGAGGTGGCCAGGAGATTGTGCGACTGACCAACCATAGGCCTCATACTTGTCGTCGTCGTCCAGATCTCCAGATTCAAATGCGGAGCCGCTGCCATGAGTAGGGCGTATGAATAAGTAAGAGAATTGGTTGAATGGGTCTTCGCAGTCGTTTGGGGGGAGCTGTAGTGTGCTATTGAGCAAACCTCGACACCCGACGCGGCTCGATCGCGGGCTCAGAAATCAAGCAAAGTACGTGAGCTATGAATGCCATGGGTGGCTGTGCTGACTACGTTTAATACTAAATGGCCACTAAGCGGTACTACAGGATTGCTACAGGAAGACACTCCTCCTTACTACTTTGATGTCCACGAAACGCAAGTGGGACCAAACCACCTCCGGTTTACAAGCGGAAGGCGACGTACCCTTCAAAGCGACCAAAGCCGACGAGGGAAAGTCGGCTTCGGAGGTAGCCGTTGCCATCGCTGCAAAGATTGCGGCTCAGATTAGTGCGGGCGGTCACTCTACAAGCGGGAGTATACATTATATCGAAAAGCAAAACCTTCAAAATGCCGAGTTTACGCATGCTATTGATATCAACGACGCCCCGAATCGTTATATGCTGACCAACATCTCGACGCAGGCAGAGGTATGTCTGTCGTTTACTACTGGCGTCTTTTCTCCTCTGAGTGGATAGGCGAGCTGAACGGTGATTGAAACAGATATACGAGCAAACGGGTGCATACGTGAGCACCATGGGCACTTGGTACTCTGATCGATCGAAGGCGACAGAAGAGTATCCCCCTCTCTACCTTCAACTCTCTGCACCCTCGAGAGAAATTATCCGAGATGCCGGCGACATAATCAAGGAACTGCTCGCCCTGGGCCCGGACCTTGCGTCGTTTGTCGAAGATGGAAAAGTCAACGAGCCAGAGGTCCCAGCACAGCCCGTCGAAGACAAGAAAGAGCAACCTTTTGATATGGTTGACTATAATATGTTATAGTATGCTGTGAAACTCATCGTCGTTTAGTGGAAAAGGCCAGAAATGAACATACCGGTTTCCCTGGAAGCGATTCCCAATTTCGATATCCGTGCCAAGATCACCGGACCACAGGTAAAGACAATACAGCGCGTGAGGATGTTTGTACTGAATGTGCTGCAGGATGTATTTATAAAATACATTCAAATAGAAACGGAAACGCGCGTGAAGATCAAGGGGATGGGCTCAGGGTTCGTGGAGGACGATACTGGTAGAGAGTCTGAGGAACCCATGTACATTCATATCACGTATGTTCACGCAACAAACTTTGTCAAGTGATCAAGCTACTCACGGTCTTCCAGTGGAAAACGACAGGGCAACGTCGATCGTGCGAAAGTTATGTTCGGAGATCTTCTCAAGGTTGTGCGCGGACAGCACTCAGAAGCGCAGGTCGCCTTTTTACAACAACAAACGAATCATCCAATGCAATAAACCCAATACAACGCCATGTCTGTACGTTTATCTACCCTCGCTCGTGCAGGTGGATCACATACTCAGCAGTACATTATATTGCACTTGCATTGACACAGGGTGCGTATAACTCTTCGCCTCAGAGTGCGTCTCCACCACCCCGAAACGGGAAACCTCCGTGTACTATTGGGGCATCCGGGACATCTATGGACGAATTCACTGATTACTGATACGTGTCGGTTCGCTCGGTTGCCTATTTGTTATTTCGTTATACCTCTTCTCCCCTGTGGAAACCCAGTATGCGTCCATGCGCCGCCGTTTGGATAACGGGGGCGATTCTGAGCAATAATATAATCGTTCCTATACTTAGAGAGGGTATGTGGCCGGCAGTACTTGCGGGCTTAAGTGCTACCAGTACTACTAGATTACCGTTCTCCACGTTCGGTCAGCATTGCTCAACAGGCCAGAAACTTGGCACGATTACAATATAGAGCCCGCCATTTGGTGGAGAAGCTGATTCAAACTTTTTTTGGTTTCGCGATGTCCTGCAGGTCCCAGGACTTCCGATATCGTTTCACGTGACTTCGATTTGACAATCCGAGGGAGCGCACGCGCTGGTTCGAGCCTTCATAACTAGTACCAGTGGGAGGTACAGTAATAGGGTGTTGATCATCCCATGAAGAATCGATAACAAGACCGTGACGGACAATATAGCAAATCACATTACATGGCACTGTCATATAGTATGGATACACCACATCACGATTCACGAACGTTCAAAGTCCCACGTGAATAAACGGAAGCCACTCCTCGAACGACGCACCGCTTGCTCGAACCCGTCCAACAGCATCCTGCAGCGCACGTGCAGCCTCCCGAGAATCCGGCCGTGTGCCGTTGCGAAACAGTTGCTCGTACACGTCCTTGGCAACACGAGGTGCAATCCTGTCGCCGATCGACCACATCGTAGCAACAACGCCTTCGTAACCTGCAAACAACATTCCCGCCGCGATATGGATGGCTTCGTCAGAGAGATGCTCGCAGCCCGTTGCTGTCTCACACGCGGAGAGAAAAGCAAGTCCGCCACGTGGACGTGACAGCGCAGTAAGGTCACTTATCTTCAAGCGACGTCCATCAGCGAGGCATAGTCCGGTGAGAGTCGGGCTTCCGTTATCTTGGACCCCGTGGCATGCGAAATGGACCCAGTCCGCTCCTTTCATCAGCTCAAGTACTTCTTCAACAGTTCCAACGGAGGATTCCAGGAGAGTGGTTCGTGTTGACGGAGAGTTTTGTATGACTGTTTTGACGCATTTCAGTTCCTCGTCCACACCTGGAAGTCGACGTAGACCATCGGACGGTGGCTGGCGGACAGCAAGAAAACATAGGTCACTGCTAGACGTGGCATCTTGTCCGGCTGACAGCGCGAGGATGCCGAGGGTGGGATGTATGAAGAGACAACGAAATCGGACACTTTGTGTCCAGGTTCTGAATGCTGTTCGTCGTACAAACCAGCAGCATGCACAGGAAGGAACGTGAAGGATCCTGTAGGACACCAAAAAATGCGTGACAGGTTCCCAGGAGTCTGTGTGGAGATATGAACAAATGACTTAGTTGGAGGGTTTTGAATCAAGTAGCAGGCACATACCGAAAATGCGAGGGAATCCAAGATTGGCTTGGCCACGGATTTCCACTCGTTGACATGATCTAATCGCAAACGATCCTCCTTTTCATCAAGCAAGCCTTTCAATGAGGTTTGAAGTTCCTCTAAATCCGTGAGACTGACATCAGGGAGCGGGACATGAATTACGTCATCCACATCGGCGAGAACAATCAACGCATCGCAGCGGCTCCCCGCAGCGTTCAGGATAACCACTGGTCCCGAAGCGCGGAGCTGAGAAAACTCTTGGTGGAGGAGGAATCGTTCGAAACCAGGTAATCCACGAATTTCCTGTAAAAGGGTGTCTCGCTCGATGGCGGGCCTACGGTGATGGACATGATCATGTCTGTGAGACATCTTGGAAAATACGGGGTCTAAGATTACTCACTGCCTACATCAGGTGCGATGAACATGATCCCGTGCGTTAGTTATCTGTGAAACCATAAAGTCGACGATAAAATCACCAACTAATGTAACGAGCGCGATACCCTTTGTGAGACAGTCGTAAAACCATGGAGTCGACGACCACTCACAACCTGAATTGGAATACCGTCCGTGAGACATCTGTTAGACTTGTAGTCGACGAGCACTCACGTCCTGGATCGAACAAGACGAGCATGATATCATCCGTGAGACGACACTGACACAATATGGTCGAGGGTTACTCACAAACTAGATTAGGCACAGCAAGCACAACATTGTTCGTGAGACGGCTTTAAACTCAGGTAATTCACGAGCACTCACAGCCTAGATGGGGTTCGACGAGTGTGGTACCGCCCTTGAGAAAGCTGTAAAACCATGGGCGAAAATCACCCACTTTCTAATTTTGTCTGTGAGATAACTGTGAAAAAATGGAGTCTACGATTGCTCACCAGCTAGACGGGGTGGAGCAAGCATGATACCTTCAGTTAGAACGTAAATCATGGAGTCGACGATCACTTACCAGCTGGATGTTTGGTGACGAGCGTAATATCGTCATTGACTTGAAAGCCATAAATACATGAAATACATGCTAACTCACAGTCTAAATCGTTCCGATTAGCAATATATAGCCTGTCAGGCAACTGTAAAAGCATGTGGTCAACAATACTCACCTCCTGGATAGGGTAGGACAAGCACGATACTGCCCGTGAGACCGCTTTGAAAACAATGCGTTGACCATTGCTCACAAGCTAGGTGACGTACGGCAAGTGCAATACAATCCATGAGAATGCTTGTAGAACAAGGAATCGACGAACACTCACTTCCTGAACGGTGTGGGGCGAGCACGGCACCGTCCATAATAGTATATATTTGGTACCATGGAGTCGACAATCACTTACTTGCTACATGTAGTGCGACGAACAGAAAAAGTCTATAAGACAACCTCAAAACCAAGAGATGTATCCCCACTCACTTCCTAGATGCGGCGCGACAAGCACGACACCATGCGTGATATAGCCTTGAAACCATGGAGTGGCTGGGAATAACTTACTGTTGCCTACATGCCGTGAAGTGACGAGAAAAGTGAGATGAACCATGAAAAAACGGGATCATGACAATAACTTACCATTGTATAATGCAAACCTAGTATTACGAGCCTTCAACCAATACTCGGATGCTGGTGACCAGGAGTGGATGTATATGTGGGTGCAAATGCGCAAACAAGAGGCAGAAGTAGGCTACATTATTTGAACGTGTTGACTAGCTATCTTCTATATCAAGCAAATCAGTGCAGGAATGATGATAGGCTGGGCTGAGGGTGCTAATCCAATTGGTCAAAATGAGTGGGCCGGAAGTAGTAGCGTGCAGTCATCAGAACTAGGGCGTGAGAGAAACAACTGAGTCTTACCGTAGGTCCGTATTACAGTAGTAATCGGCAGCAGATAATTGAAGTTTGGCGTGAACCATAGATCCAACTTCATGCATCGCTACCAGCATGCATGAGTCCCAGGTGTCTTATCCCTTGGCCCGTCCCCCCAACAGCTCCTCCATCCCTAGTGCACACCCATTCAAAAAAAAAGATGATGAATCACAAGTACAATCAAGTTCATTCGTGTCCCAGAACAACGCCATTACCTCCCCTCTCGCCCAGTCATTGGACATCGTACTCTTCCTCACCGTATCACCATGTATCCCGCCGGCCCGTCGACTCGCCACCCGTTATAGTAGGGGCCGCGCTAATGCGCAGCTGCCTACGAACAAACGCAACCATATCCGAATCAGAGGGTCGGTCCGTCGGCACGGAGGACCAACACGCCATCATAAAGTCCCACTGGTCGTCCGTCACCGCCGTCGTCGGACGTCTTGGGTGCTCCCCATTGCATATGGCCAGTATCACGTGTTGGTCGCGGGGATAGTAATAGTAGGGTACTTTACCGCTCAAGGCCTGTCAAAGAGAGTATGAATATAAATGTAAAGGGAGGAGAAAAACGGCAGCCATGCAAATATAAGATGGACAGCATCATTATCACGCCCTCGCATCCCACGCCGCGAACTGCACAAGCCAGGACAACGCACATGGAGCATGATACCAGCAAACGAATAAATGTCACTCTGCAACGTTGGAATGACCCAACACCGATCCTCTTCTTCCCTCACGGGTTGGCGAATTTCGAGTAGCTCGGGGGCTGTCCAGCGTAGCGTTCCCTTTACCTGGTACGTCAGCGCTATCGAAGACTGGTAGAATTCGGGCTCGACAAATGACAGGCCGAAATCGGCGATGCAGGCTCTGCCGCTCCCATAGACGAGAACGTTTGACTTTTGGGGGGGCGTGAGCGAAGAAAAGGGACAACAAAGGAACCCCACTTACGCCAGATATATCACCATGAACAACAGATTGGGAATGCACTACGAACGAATGAAACATGTTACCGACTAGACTGGACCACCGTAATGTGGTCAAATGACTTACAGTACTGCAGTCCCAAAACGACGTCGTTAACCTGCAGCGACGATTAAAAATGCTCCATGGAACACGGAAGATACTCACCAAGTCCAACCTCATCTGTGTTGTCAAGTGTTTGTGGCGGCGGTCCAGATAGGATGTTAAAGAGCCATTCTCGGCCCACGGACAAACCATAGCCGGAAAATCTCCGTAATTATTGGTGGTTCCAAGTAGTGGCACGATATTCGTGTGATCAAGCTTCAGCCAGAGTTTGATCTCCCGACGAAGACGCTGCGAAGAGTGTGACTTATCGAAGCAAGTGACCGAGCCTATGATACTCACCCTCAGGTTGGACTGATCATCACCTTGAGCGGTATATCTTTTGACTGCCTTGATTGCGACCTACGGTGATCAACGGTGAGTTTTGACCGCATAATGCCAACAAAACAACGTAACTTGCATGGTCCTCCCATTTACATTGAGCATACCTCTGTAGATATCGCCGTGGCTACCGCCAGAGACAGGATAATTCCCCTCAGGCTCGATGCAGCCAGTGAGGTCATAGGTAGGGTTAGATCGACTGCGGCACGAGTTCAACCACATCGCGAATGAACCTCGAAACAAAACACTCTACATTTCTTGAATGAAGCTCGCATTTTCATTCTCGTTGCTGTGTCTCCTCAGTTGTATTGGACTAGGCGGATCCTGAAATTTTAATCAGTTTCTTCTAAAGACCAACAACTGGAAAGTAACGCACGTTTACGGCGGAATGTTGCGACGAAGAAGCGACTTCCGCATGATCACGGGAAACATTTAGCTATACCAACAATCGGAGATGAAGTGAGTGCATAACCATCGCGCGAGCAAAACTCACGACCGGTGGGTCTTCCTGGAGTAACAAATGTCACGCCATTGACTGGTCAAGTCACAGTCCGAAAACGTGACTCACCACAGGATGGTGAAGCGAATGATTACTATTTGCGTGCCCACTTTCTTGGGTGGTGGGCTAGCATAGAGCATTACGCATTGATGGACATTTGAAGAACGGCGTGGACATACGGTGTATATTCCGGGATCATCAATCTAAACAGGGAGGGTATTAAACATCGGAGAGCTGATGGTGTGATAGTGTTGTAAACGCACCGTATCACCTCGCTCACGTTTTTTATTGAATAAATTAAGGAACCCACTCTTTTTGGAACTTTTGCTTCTAGTTGAATTATTATCACTATTTTCGGGTGTTTCGTTGCGCTGAGAGGAAGAGGATAAGTGCGAGCCGGAAGTAACGATGAAGGAACACTCGCAGGTTCGGGTGCAGGCAAACCCTTGTGGTTAGAAGTCTGGAGGCAACATTAATTTCGCGCAGTGTATGGAGAATCAAGGTAAATACATCGGAGTGGTTATGAGGCTTAGTAGGTTTAAGCCAGCTTGGAAACGTGACGTGACGTGAGCCATTCGTCTGCTGTGCAAGAGATTTGGGATGAAAAAATCGGCTGGTACATGAACAGGGCGAGCTTACTGGTGCACGGTTAGGTTCCAAGACGGTGTCTTTGAAGAGGTTGGGAGCGACAATCCTCAGGTCCCATACACGGACATGCGGATTCCGGGAGCCACTGACGAGATGGCTGTCGTCGGGCGAAATCGAGAGAGAATGGACGTTGGCGTCGTGTTGAAGACTCGGACCAACTTGCTGGAACGTCGCTGCATCCCATAGGCGAACGGTTTTGTCCCATGAGGCAGTCGCGACAAATTTGGCGCTGTGGGAGAGCTCAATCGAGAAAACGACATCGTCGTGTCCCTTGCAGGTCGCGTGCAGTACGCCTGTGCTCGGATTGTAAAACCGGACGGAGCCATCAATACAGCCAGCGAAGAGGATGTGGTTATCCAAAGACCATGCGAGCGACCAGGCTTGCTCGTATATGGCCACACCGAGCCAACTACTGCCGTGCCAGATCTGGATCATCTCCCGGTCACTGCTTGCGATCTTCCTTCCGTCCGGGGAATAACAGACCCGCCAGACCGAATCTCGATGTCCCTTATGTGGCCCCACGGCTTGCTCGAGCGCCGTCGAGGTCCAAGACCACATGATCATCGTCCCATCTTTCGCGCCACTGACCAGTTGACTGGAATCTGAAGAAAACGCCAACGACGTGACCACTTCCGCGTGTTTCCCGGCTGACCTCGTGACCTCAACCATCGGCGTCTCCCGGAGGTCGAACAACCGCACCCTGCCGTTCCTCCCTCCCATGGCCAGCCAATGTCCGTTCGGCGACGTAGCGACTGCACATACCTCTGCCTCCCTCACCACCTTACCACGCCCCTCTGACAAACTCCATTGTCTGACGGTCTTGTCCTCGTCAGAAGCACTGATAATTTGGTCATTCGAAACAAATGCAACGAACGCCATGCCACCGCCGTGCCCGCGGAACAACGTTGGTGCTCCGTGACCCTTGCTACGATGCACGACGTCGGTCAGAAGCGGTGACATGGCTAGCAGTCGTGCTTTGGCACGCCAGGAGTAGGAAAGAAGGGGAGAAGAGCTGAGGGCGATTGACAGGCGCAAGTTAACAATGGTAAACCTTGTCTGCTTGGTCCGGACCTTGTTCCAGTAAAGCGTTTCCCTGAATCCCCTGCCAAGGCCCTTACAGCCGCCTCTGAACCTGGCACGTGTTCTTTCAGTGGATCTGGGGCCTGGGCGGCGATTTCCTTCTTTCCTTCTTTCTGGGCGTCAATGTTCATTCCCCCACCTTATCTTTCCTCCCGGGAGATTGTTACTTGACCGTGACCCTTTTCACTGGGAGCCAATGTGCTCCTTGCGCCTAACATAATCTATCAGGTCAACCCCCGCCGTCGTTCAATGGAACTCATCCTCCCTCTTCTTGGGGAGCATTCACGGAGCACAAGTCTATGAATAGTCAACTTGCCGAGTAGCGGAAAACATTGACCCTCGATTTGGATCGTAGCCTAATATACAAAAACAGATCACTTCTTCCGACTCACCCGAGATTGCCGATTTTGCTGGTTTCCTCTATGCACGGGGTGCGTTCTTCAACTGCCACTCGACCTCTCCCCTGATGCTTTCCAACATATCTTCCGTCGCGTACTTGGGTTCCCACCCAAGGGCGCGCGCACGGGTCGCCTTGCACCTACAGTGCGTTCCAAGGAAAGGCAACTAAAAGTAGCGCGCATCACTCGATCAGTACGCAAGTAGAGCACTGCGTCCGTGGACTACGCACAAATACAAATTTCTTGTTGTCGTCCTCAGTAAACGCGTCGGGTTCTGCCGTCTCGCTCGCGCCAAACTCATGAAGCGCTTCTCCGATCTTTGCGGAAACGTCTCTGAACAAGTGGTGGCCGTTCTCGCCAAAGTAGAACCCCTCGCGACCATGGGTCGCTTCTCCTTTCAAGATGGCGTCGTAGAGGACGATGTACAAATCTGCGACTGTCGCACGATCGAAGTCGCATGAGCACAAGTACGTTCGTATGTTGAGCCCTGGTGTAAAAACCAAATAGAGGGAGACTCACCATCATCGACATGAACGTTTGGCCACACATTCAATCCCTTGCCGACATATCCCGAGCGTTTCCTCGCAATGCTGGCGGAAACCGCCATTGGGATCTGAATAGAACGAGCGTTCTGAAGACCCAGGTCCACCAGTTTCCCTGAAGCGAACCCGTAGATTGTCGAAGGAAGAACTAGGTACGTCTTCACATACCCTTGCGACTGCGGGTGAGCAAAACCGCCGCAGAGCAAGCATGGTTATCAGACTCACCTTCCTTATCAGCGTTGAGGACGAGTAAGTCGACGTTCCGATGAAGTGCGTTGTCTGGGATAGTGTTCAGCTGGGCAACATCCGTGTCATCCCAGACTGTATCTGTCGCGTAGTTGCCTTTCGTGTAATCGACAATCACACCTAGCAGAGAAGTGGATCAAGCTGATGAACAACAACCATTCGACGAGGTCAGCGCACCAGTTCCGGACTAACACGAGCACACATGTGAGACAATATCGATATCTCTTTGAAAGCGTTGACCACTCACGGTATGTATAAGAATAGGCACGTTGCCGGTCGCCTCGTGCCTCTTCTTTAGACCTCTCAGGATAGCGGCACACGCATCCGTGTTATCAGCGTCTGCCTACATATACCGGCGAAATGTTCAGTTGTGCACGCCAATTCAACGCGCATACGCACACATGCGAATATGATATCACTTTGCGAGGCATATTCCTCGAGAAGTTCATGGTCATCGTAGGATCCTACAACAGCCTTGACTCCGAGCGACTCGAAACCGGCAACTTTTTCGGCTTTTCGGATGAGGACGGTGATATCAGAGGTCTTGAAGGTAGGGTGGCGGAGAAGACGATCGAGCACAGACCCAGCGACGTAGCCTAGTGGAAAGTTCAGATAGGGGTAATCGCCTGACGACTACGGGGACAATACCGGTTGCGCCAGTGATGAAGATCTGAGTTTTGGTAGACATGAATGAGATTGTGTGTAAAAACTGAAGGAGGGTGCAATTGTGTGGATTACCGTCAGCGTAGGTACTCTTTTATATGAGTGCAGATCCTCCCAACCGCCCGATGACCAAGCACATCGCTTGGTAATAACGTTGCTTGCCAATCAGCCTTTCAAAGCATTGTACTCACTAATCCATCAGAACCAAACCGCACCCCATCCAAATCCGTCTGTGCATGCTCCAATTCGCTTACTCCCACTGGACGATAATCTCACGTCGGGAACCTGTCTACTAATCACAACCGAAGTATGACCAAAACGCCCTTCTGCAGGCTCGTATTGATCATGATCGCACCCGATGCACGTCAAGGGAACTAGTG
>JBBPLP010000935.1:0-10867 GCA_038089875.1 Fistulinella prunicolor
GCGTCACTTAAGAAAACATGCGAGTCTTTGTTATCGTTACAGTGATCAAGTGCGCGTGATGACAGGGTGGACACCTAGTAGCCGGCACCGGATCATGCTGTTGATGAGGTTGTAAAACACTAGGCCAGCTACTCCGGTTGTGCGCATAGATGCCAGTGGCAGAACCAAGGATATTTACGACGAAGGCCACAAGTAGTCTATCCTCTTGTCCGTGATGCATTGATGGCCCACGAATACCACTGCTATGTGTGCACACCTTTCGATCTCACTATATGCAATTACCACACGAGTTGACTACTACGTAGCTATTGCAAGCCTTGAGCCATGGCAGTTGAATTTGCTTATCTATAATTACCGTACCCTTATATATCGAGTGAAGTGATCTCCTAGTTCCGCAACGCACACTGGGATCGTCATCGCACTCCGAGTTCGGTAAGTCTGCCACCTCGACGTGAAGAATCCTTCTGGCCACCCGAAAGATTCCATGATATCATGATGGTGATGGTGTGCGTAACGGGCTCGAGAAGTTCCGCAGCTCTCCGCAGCTGAGCAAGACTGACTGTATGTGGAAGCGACTCGGAGGAGTCGCGGCATATAACTTTCGGACCGGCGACTCGTCACATTGATGGTCAACAACTCCCATCGCACGACCCATGCGAACGTTCATTGTCCCAGTCTTGTTCTTAGGCGTGTCAGTCGCCCTCACTCAACACCCCTTCCTCCAAGGCGAAACAGGTCATAATGAATTCCAATTCAACTGGCCCATTCAAAGGGTAGCGATTATTGCCTTATGCTTGCTTGATAGTGGCATGGCGACATACCGCGAACTAACAGAAGCTGGTCTAACCGTTCGCATCTTTGAACGCGATACCGTCCCGGGAGGCACGTGGCACTATACCGAAGAGATCCCACTCGATGTTCCTGTGCCAAACGACCCGACTCCGATCGGGGACTATGTACCCTCCCTCCCGCCCGCGGATGTCGATCTGCCCTATTCGCAGGAGTTTGAGGATGACGGTGGTATCCAAAGGGGTCATAGAGGGCCAAAGCCGGTCTGGGAATCATTGACTACGAACGTACCTTCGGTGGGTTGGTTTATGTGGCGTGGGCGCTAAATTTGAAATTTGTTCATCATGTTCTGGTGGCGTAAACAGCCTTTGCAACAGGTGCGAAGAGTGCCCCCGATCATTCTTCATGCGGAATCTGACTATCACGTTGATTTATTAGTTCCTTCAATGGCCCTGGCCTTCTGGTACACCATGGGGTATGTCCCTGCCACTTCTTTGAACTAACCACTTACGTCCTAGCCTCAGAACTCACGCATTATCGCGTTCGTAACTATGTTCGATCGTATGCTTCCTACCTCTTCATGAATAGCAATGACGAAAATCCCGCAACTTCTTACAACACCCGCGTAGAGCACATCGAGAAGCGAATCAACGAAGCAGGGGAAGAACAAGGTTGGAGGCTCTGGCTCCAGAAACTCGAGCCAACTTCGGGGAGTACCTATCGAACGACTTGGTGGACTGAGGTTTGTTTCTTCCTTGTTGCATGTCTTTGTTGAACATGGCATCTTACGGATACGTGGATATGCAGGATTTTGATGCTGTTGTCGTTGCTTCGGGCAAGTACAATGCACCATCGATGCCGTCGATTCTCGGTCTGGACGACTGGGTTCGAAGATTTCCAGACCGTGTGCGTCACTCGAGACAGTATCGACGGCCAGAGAGATATGCAAATCAGACAGTACTTATCGTTGGTGCATCCGTAAGCCATCACTTAGAGTCGACATTGCCTTGCACTGATAAGGCGTGCAGAATAGCGGGTCTGAAATATCCAGAGACTTGAACCATCAGGCTAGAAAGATCTATCAATCGTTCCGGGTGAGACTTGTCACACTCTCGCCTGCTTGACGAGATTTAAATCTAACCCTGCTACCATACTCCAGCCTTCGAATGGTATGACTCAAAGTGGTGACTAAGTTACCGTCGTTTTTGACACTATTGTAGACAGCCAGGGACAGGGTAAGCTGGGAGTTACCCTGCGTCGCATCCCCAAGAATACGACTCTGGTTGGAGAAATCAAACAGTTTTTGCCCATACCTGAAGGATCCCCCATCCAATCTGGGCTTGTCGAGCTCAAGAACGGAACCGTGTGTTTTGCTTCGCTTCTTTGGACTACATTTCAACTCTAATGATCGACCACATGTCTAGATCCTGTCGGGAATTGAAAGTGTGATACTTGCCACTGGGTACCGATACTGTTATCCATTCTTGTCGCAATACTACGATGATGCGGCATATGCGCCCCACGAAGGCTCTGCTCCAACAGTATCGCCTTTCCTCCCCTTGGACGGTTCACACATCCGAGACTTGTATCTCGACATGTTTTATATCCCGGATCCCACTCTTGTATTCATCGGTGGTTAGTAGCCGATTGTGTTCGTCGCGCATACCCCCTGCTTATTCAAGAGATACAGCCGTCAAAGCCCCACCGTCGTTCTTCTTTTCAGATTACACGACGCTCGCGCTGGCCAAAATCTGGACAAATACGGCAAGGCTGCCGAATATTCCGACGATGCGAGCGTTGCACGAAAAGACCGTGGAAGAACGCGGGGGATATGGCAAGTATTCCTTGTTCTTGGGTCCAAAACGGTCTCCTGGCAAGTTCACTCTCAGTCATTTTTGTCTTGTCCTTGAGCTAAGCATTTGGGTCATGTCAGCTATGGTCGCCCATCTGATCGGCTGGCTGAATGAGGCCGCAGCCAAGTATGGTGGCAAGCAGGTTCGTTGCGTGCGTTATTCAGGCGGCCCTTGATACTGATGACGCTCGTTCAGATCGATGGATTACCGAAAGAGTACGTCGTTTGTTTTTGTGCGTAGAGTTGAACTTATGTGTGGCGTAGTTGCGACGAAATCCGACATTACTGGGGAATTGCTCATTTTGGAGGACCGATTTCGGACCGATCCGAGGACGAAGAAGCGGTGCTAGCATCTCTCGGAGTCGTGCCAAGAAGTGGTGCGGATACAGGAGGGATGGACGACGTCCTACTAGGAATGTATGATGATGATTGGTGAAGAAGAAGTTGGACCAGTGGAAGTGTTGCTAGGAGATCTTGATCTTGATCGATTGCTATGGTACAAGGGATTCGATATCCTATCTATCCGGACGCCATGCGCTGTATTTGTGGGGACTTCTGAACACGTTCGAGTTATCGCTGTCTAGCGCCGCTAATCCCCGACTCCGTTCAAACATCGTATGACGTTTGAGCTCACAATAATCTCGAGTCCGTGCCATCTTCAACTCAGATTCATGGCTCCGAGTGCCAAAATTTCAACCACAACAAGCATCTCCTGGACCCTTTAGTTTAGTAAAAAGTACGTGCAGACCCCATATACATGAAATGCGATGTTTCTTTTACTGAGAAACTCTCCCCATTAATTACTCTCCCGGGGGATCTGTCAGTTTCCTACTGCTAATTTTTACTATCGCGTGCCACTGGGTGACCTTTAAATTTCAACTACTATACCGGTAGCGGCAGGCGCAGGCGCCAGTCCCCCGCCGGTTCCCCCAGTGCACTTAAAAGGGGCACCATCCGCGTTCTTGTTTCATTACCACGGAGTTAATTCCGTGGCTGAAGTTTACTGCAGAATAAAACCCTCCTAGGACTATCGTGGGTGGGAGTCGGGAAATTCTGATGTCCGACGAGAGAAGAGTTTCAGAACCCACTGTCAACGAGATAAGAACGGAGCGAGTTGCTACGACATATAACTAGAGGTAAATATTATCAGCAACTATATGGCACTGCGCATGCGACACTTTATTGACCTCGTCTTGTTTGTCGGCGTGTCAGCCGCTCTTATTCAGCAACCCTTTTTCCAAGCCGGAATAGATCATGATGAGCTCCAATTCAACTGGCCTATCCAAAAGGTGGCAATCGTTGGCGCTGGTCCAAGGTGCCGTGTTCCCTGCAATGGTCGTGTCGTTCCTTACGCTTGCCTTGCTTTACAGCGGTATGGCCGCATACCGCGAACTGACGGAAGCTGGTCTGGCTGTTCGCGTTTTTGAACGCGACAGTGTCCCAGGAGGCGTTTGGCATTATACCGAAGAGGTCCCTTTCGATGCCCCCCTGCCAAATGAACAGACTCCAATCAGCGACTATGTGCCCTCCCTTCCTCCTACGGGTGTCGATCTACCCTATTCGGAGGAGTTTGAGAATGACGGCGACGTCCAGAGAGGTCATAGAGCCCCCAAACCAATCTGGGAATCGTTGACTACGAACACACCTTCGGTGCGTTGGTTTGTGTGATGTGTGCGCTGAATTTGAAAGATGTTCCTCTGGTGGCGTACATAGCCTTTGCAACAGGTGGGAGGAGGACGCCTGGTCATTCTTCTCCAAACTAATTATCGTGTTGACATATTAGTTTCTTCAATGGTCTTGGCCCCTCGGTACACCATGGGGTATGTTCATGCCCTTCTTTGGGTGAATTGCTGACGCTCGAGGCACAGAGCTTTCACACTATCAAATGCGCAATTACCTTCGATCCTACGCTTCCTACCTCAACATGAATAGTAATGACGAAAACCGTGCAACTGCTTACAATACCCGCGTAGAGCATATGGAGAAGCGAATCAACGAAGAAGGGCAAGAACAAGGTTGGCGGCTCTGGCTCAAGTCCCTCGAGCCAACTTCTGACAACACCTACCGAGCGACTTGGTGGACGGAGGTTCGCTTCTCCCTTCTTGCGTGTCTTTGTTGAACATTGCGTCCTACGGATGAATGAACATTTAGGATTTTGATGCTGTCGTCGTCGCTTCTGGCATATTTAATGCACCATCGATGCCGTCCATTCCAGGTCTGGAGGGCTGGGTTCGAAGATATCCCGATCGTGTGCGTCATTCGAGACAATACCGACGGCCAGAGGCATATGCAAATCAGACGGTACTTATCGTTGGTGCATCTGTAAGCGATTATTTGGTGTCGTCTTTGCCTTTGTACTGATGAAGTGCGCAGAACAGCGGTTCTGAAATATCTAGAGATTTAAATCGTCAGGTTAAAAAGATCTATCAATCCCTCCGAGTGAGTCGTGAAACATTATCACTGACCTAGGGAGATCTAACTTCGCCATTTCAAGCCTGACAATAGTACGTGCCAAGGTAGTGATTAAACATTACTGGTAATCTTTGGCCCTGTTACAGATAAAAAACTGCACTTCCAGGTGGAAAATTCCTTGCACCGGGTTCCCAAAAATACAACACTGGTTGGAGAAATCAAACAGTTCTTACCAATACCTGAAGGATCTCCCATCCAATCTGGCCTTGTTAAACTCAAGAATGGAACTGTGCGTCATGTTTTACTTCTTTGGACTGTACTTCAACCATAATGATTGACTCCATGTCTAGATCCTGTCGGGAATTGATAGTGTGATACTTGCCACCGGCTACCGATACTGTTATCCATTCTTGTCCCAGTACTACGATGACGCAACGTATGCGCCCCACGAAGGCTCTGCTCCAACAGTATCACCTTTCCTTCCACTGGACGGCTCGCACATACGAGACTTGTATCTCGACATGTTTTATATCCCGGATCCCACTCTTGCATTCATCGGCGGTCCGTGGCCCATTTTGTTCGTCGTGCATATCCCTACTCATCGAAGAGATCAGCCGTTGAGGCGCCACCGTCGCTCTTCTTCTTGGATTACACAGCACTCGCAGTCGCCAAAGTGTGGACAAATACGGCAAAGCTTCCAAGCATTCGGACGATGCGAACATTGCATGAAAAGACCGTGGAGGAACGCGGGGGATACGGAAAACACTTCTTGTTCCTGGGTTCGACACGGTCTCCCGGCAAGTCACTCATTTATTTCCTGTGTTGTCCTCGAACTAATACTCAGGTCATATCAGTCGTTCTTGCCCATCTGACTGGCTGGCTAAGTGAGGCGACAGCCAAGTACGGTGGCAAGCAGGTTCGTTGCATGCATTGTCGGGACGTTTCTTGATGCTGACGGCAGTCACTCAGGTTGACGGATTTCCCAAAGAGTACGTCGTTTGTCCTCGTGCATGAACTTGGGTATGACCCATTGAGCGTTGAATAGTTCCAAAGAGGTCGGGCATTACTGGGCAATCGCTCGATTCGGAGGGCCGCTTCTGGACAAAATGCCGGATGATGAAGAGGCGATGCAAGCGTCTTTCGGAGCCGTGTTAAGAAACGGTGAGGATAAAGGGGTGACAGATAACGTCCTACCAGGAATCTACGACAACGATTGGTGAGGAGACAATGTGGTGAGTTGCCACAGCATTTAAAGCGCTGTCCTTCAAAGGATTCGACATGCTGTCTTCCTGAGCCTCCTGTGTGTCCTCATCACGGATTTGAATGCATCCCATTTAACCATAGCATTTGAACTTTATGCAGACCGCTGGACACGTTCGAGCTATCGTTAGCTGTCAAGTTTTATAGTGGTGCTGCGTTGCTACCTGACTTGGTCGACGCATCTTCGTTCGCAGTCATCATCGACATCGTCTTCGGAACTGTCACAGTAACGATCCACTTCCAGGGACCAGAGCTGGTTGTGCAGTACTCGCTGCCAATACAAATGTCTCATCCACATGCGTGACAGTAACTTGAAAGGTTAGCTTATGTATGTCTCCGTGAGACACAATCGGCCATGTTAGGGACCTGACCTGGATCTGTGAACCGTTGGCTACTACCTGGTGCTAGCTGAGTGGGGACTGAACGCAAACTCCCACTACCGTCGCTAAACGTTCCACTGATGCGCTTGGGTTTGTGGGTATGGGCGAGCGATCGACTCGCAGATCATCGGAGAATCACGCGTCACGACACGGAATTATACATAATTGCCACGTGGCTGTTGAACGTTCGAACGTTGAACTTTAATGGCTCCGAACTACACAGAGCAGAGTGACTATTACGTGGCTAGAGGATTCAACAACTCCCATGAGACTACCTATGCGATGGACCATACGCCTCGTCGCTTTGTTTGTCGGCCTATCAGTTGCGAAGGTGGTTCAGCAACCGCTCGTTACACCATCCTTTCTTCAATTCGAGGCGAATCATGAGTTCCAATTCAGCTGGCCCATCCAAAAGGTGGCAATTATTGGCGCTGGTCCAAGGTGTCGTGTTTCGCGCAAGCAGAATCGTGCCACGCCTTACCCATGTCTTGTAGTGGTGTGACTGCTTACCGGGAACTGACGGAAGCCGGTCTGGTTGTTCGCATCTTTGAACGTGACAGTGTCCCAGGGGGCATTTGGCACTATACCGAGGATATCCCGCTCGATGCCCCTGCACCAAACGACCCAACCCCAATCGGTGACTTTGTGCCTTCCTTCCCTCCTGCAGGTGTCGATCTACCCTATTCGGAGGAGTTCGAAGATGACGGCGACATCCGGAGAGATCATAGAGCACCGAAACCGACCTGGGAGTCACTGACCACTAATGCGCCTTCGGTGAGTTGGTTTGTGAGGCGCGGAGCCGACCTTGAACTATATTCATCATGTTCTGGCGGTGTACATAGCCTTTGCAACAGGTGAGAAGAACATTCCTGTCCAATCATCTTCCAGAATCTAATTCTTGCTTTGATTCATTAGTTCCTTCAATGGCTTTGGCCTCCTGGCACGCCATGGGGTATGTTCCTATCGCTTTTTTGAACTAGCCACTTATGCCTAGCCCCAGAACTCACGCATCATCAAGTTCGCAACTATATTCGATCTTACGCTTCCTACCTCAACATGAATAGTAACGATGAAAACCCCGCGACTGCTTACAACACCCGCGTAGAACATATGGAGAAGCGAATCAACGAAGCAGGGCAAGAACAAGGCTGGAGGCTCTGGCTCAAGTCCCTTGAGCCAACCTCGGACAATACCTACCAAGCAACTTGGTGGACTGAAGTTCGCTTCTTCCTTCTTGCATGCCTTGGTTGGATATTGGGCCTCACAGATACGTGGATATGTAGGACTTTGATGCTGTCGTTGTTGCTTCTGGCATATTCAATGCACCATCAATGCCACCCATTCCCGGTCTGGACGACTGGGTTCGAAGATTTCCCGATCGTGTGCGCCATTCCAGACAATATCGGAGACCAGAACCATATGTAAATCAGACGGTACTGATCGTTGGTGCATCCGTAAGCCGTCGTTGGATTTGTCTCCCCGTTGCATCAATAAAGAGTACAGAATAGTGGTTCTCAGATATCTAGAGACTTGAATCGTCATGCTAGAAAGATCTATCAATCGTTCCGCGTGAGATGTGAAACATTTTCTCTGACTTAAAGGGATCTAACTCTACTATTTCAAGCCGGATAATCGTATGTGCCAAAGTGGTGATTAAGAATTACTAGTATCCTTTGACACTGCTATAGATAGCGAGATGCATTTGAGGCTGGAAAATTTCTTACGCCAGGTCCCCAAAAACACGTCTCTGGTCGGAGAAATCAAACAATTCTTACCTATTTCCGAGGGATCTCCCATTCAATCTGGCCTCGTCGAGCTCAAGAACGGGACTGTGTGTTTTGCTTCACTTCCTCGAACTGTATTTCAACTAAAGTGATTGGCTCCATGTCTAGCTCCTATCGGGAATTGATAGTGTGATCTTTGCCACTGGCTACCGATACTGTTATCCATTCCTGTCGCAATACTATGATGGTGCAGCGTATGTGCCCCACAAAGGGTCTGCTCCAACAGTGTCACCTTTCCTTCCGCTGGACGGTTCGCACATCCGAGACCTGTATCTCGACATGTTTTATATTTCAGATCCCACTCTTGCGTTTACTGGTGGTTTGTAACAAATTATGTTCGTCATCGTGTCCCCTACTGATTCAAGAGTTACAGTCGTTCAGGCTCCACCGTCGTTCGTCTTTTCGGATTACGTGGCACTTGCCTTGGCCAAAGTCTGGGCCAACACTGCAAAACTTCCAAGCGCCCCGACGATGCGAGCGTTGTACGAAAAGACAGTAGAAGAACGCGGGGGATATGGGAAGTATGTCCTATTCCTAGGTCCGACAAGGTCTCCTGGCAAGTGGCTCGTTTTTTGTTTTGTCCTTGAACTAAATACACTTTGCTCGTACCAGTCGTGATCGCCCATCTGATCGGCTGGCTGAATGGGGCGGCAGCCAAGTACGGTGGCAAGCAGGTTCGTTGTGTCCGTTGTTGGGGTGGCTCTGGATACTGACGTCGATGATCCAGATCGATGGAATGCCGAAATAGTGTGTCGTTTGTTTTCGTGCGTGAATTTGTCTGACTCGAACATTGAATAGTTCTTCCGAGGTCCAGTATTACTGGGGGATCGCTCGTTTCGGAGGGTCGCTTCTGGACAGAGTGTCCAAGGATGAAGAAGCAATGCTATCATCTCTCGGGGTCGTACTAAGAAACAGTGCGGATGATGGGGCTAAGGACGACGTCCTACTGGCAATCTACGATAACAACTGGTGAGGCGACGTGGCGAGTTGTGCTGGTGGTATTGGTAGGGCTGCTGTCCTTGAAGGATCCAATATCATGTCATCTATCTGAACCTCTTACGCAGTTGCATCACGACGAATGTGTCCCTGGTGTTTGGACTTTATGCGGACTACTGGACACGTTCAATCTGCCGCATCAGCGCTCAGCGCTCAGCTCTATACTGACTCCGTATTGTTACCTGACTCCGCCCACGGCATTTTCATTTCCCTTATCTGAATCGCCAACCCCTGTCACGTTGGTAACTGACGACGCACTTCCCCGGGCGTACAGTTGCGCAGCCCCCACTGCCAAACAAATTTCTCGTGCGTATGCACCGACTTGCTAGCACCGGTACAAAGGCACAATCAGTGATCAGTGAAGAGCCAAGACTTTACAGGGAACCATTGAGCACAAACAGCCTATGACGGATGTAGAAAGACGACGGATACAAACAAATTGAGCTGAGCTCGTCAGTTACGCAACTTGAAGCGTAACCGCAGTTCGAACGGCAACCTGGCAATGAGGGTGAGATTGGCACACACAGGCGCTGCCGTACTTATGTGGGACTCAGCGGGGTAAGGCAAGTCGGAGATGCCCGCACGAATGCGGGGAGACGGAGTATTGAGATTTATTTATTTTGTTTGTTGTTTTGCTGGCTTTCGCCGCCTCCCCTCAATCTCCACTTATGTCGTCATACAATACCCTGGCGAAATCTCAATCAAGGCTGAAGGGCCATAGCCTATCCCTTCTTTAGCTCGATTCATGTCATCTCGTTACTAGTAGGATACGCCAGTCCAAACAGAGTCCGGGCGGTCACCGTGACCCGTGGTTTGCTGCCAGTGGCTACCTCCCGTGCTACTCAAGGTAAAGCCCGAATAGTATGGACCCAACTATCGGCATCTTGGAATGGGTTTCCAGTGTGCATCTGAAAGTTGGGACAGCCCTAAGCGAGCAAAAAGTGCACCTTTTTGGCAACCATATTTGGTTAGGGCTCAAAAGTACCCTTAAATTCCCTTTTTCGTTATGCGTCCTCCAATCACAGCCCGTAGATAATTGGTGAAGACTCATCAAGCGATAACGTTACTCGACCACCTTGCAGATGTGGTTTCTGTTCGTTTTGTTTTTGGCTTAGTGCGAAACTTACCCCGTTTGGGTAAAATCTTGCTCTGGTCGAGACATCCACCGATGAGAAGGCTTGTTTAAGGAACGTGATCCATATAAACTGGCAACTTTCGACCGCTTGGTTTAACAGTTCACTTCAGACGGTTTTGCCGATTTGAAACGGTACCATGTAGTAATGCATCTGTCGAGCAGCCTGAAAACGTAATGCTTTGACGACGGCTTTTGCAGGATTCTTGAGTGCCGATTGGCTGACCCAGGACCAAATGAAGGAATTACCTGATGGATACCA